>CM035797.1:18971517-19159017 GCA_020466265.1 Siphamia tubifer | reverse complement strand
CTTAAGTGCATTGAATTACTATTTTATATGTTGCATCTCATTCATATGTGTGATTGTGTGTGTATGTACAAAGATGAACACAAACAAACATGTAAATAAAAAAAAGTCATTGCAAGTAAAAGTAATATTTTGCCTTGAAAGTTTATTATTAAAAAAAAGTCACTCCACAGCAGGACCAGCCTTCAACAGGAATAAGTGCTTAATAAATAGAGTTAGATAAATAAAACATATAACAAGTTGTCTTAATTTAAAGAATTTCAAACAGTAGATGCCATTAAATTATGTACATTTCATATACTAAGAAGATATATATTTTTTAAATGAAATCAGACATTAATTTTCATTGTCAATTTAAGCATCAGCTGCCTTTTCGGACTTTCTCTCTCTCTGTATGTATATATATATATATATATATATATATATATATATATATATATATATATATATATATATATATATGCATGTAAAGCATTAAAAAAAATGCTGCCATATTTTTCTGTGATCAAAAATTCAAGAGGTTTTGTTCACCGCTTCATTTCTTCGGGTACATTACTCCCTCAGTGTATTTGTAAAGCTTGGTTTTCCGTGCGATCCATTTGTTGTAGCTGGTGACTTGGGTGTAAACCCCGGGAAGGTCCGTCCAGGCACAGCCTTCACCCCAGCTAATCACCCCAAACAGAAACATCCGCCCAGAGGCTTTGCACACCAGTGGACCACCAGAGTCACCCTGTGAAGACATTATACACTATCAATACATAATTTAACGCAAAAATAATCAAGGATAGAAAAGTAAAGTATGGTCAGTTAAAATATTTCAATCAAAGCACTGTTTGGCCCTTCTAACTGAATTATAATATACTATGATGTTGATAATATTGAATATATGATTTCATTAGATTATTAATTGAGGAACATCAATGTTGTTATGGTTTCTTTTGAAAGAGGAACTAATTATGATAACTTTATATCTCAGGTTTTTTTTGTTTGTTTGTTTTTGTTTGTTTTATTTACAGGGATAAACGGACACATCAAATGATAAATAGGAGAAGAAATCAGAAACAAGTGTCTGATACACAAACTGCTGTCAATTTAATGTTTAGAATTTGATGACACATTGGATGAACTCACCAATTAATGAAAAAAAAAATTATAATATGAAAATTTTAGAGGAAAAAAACATTCATTGATGACCCTTGAACCACACAGAAATATGGAATCTTTCAGACTACACACAACATTTTCTATGATGTTATGCAACAGAAATGTTGAAAGCTTCAGTGTTAGTTATTGTGTAAAACAACAATCTAAGAAGGAACAAGTAAATATTGCTCTCAATATTTGCATCTGTCAGAATCCATAACAGAAAGTGGAACAGAAACAATAAACTGTGCAACAAATCATCTATTATCAGTACAATCCATCAAAAAAAGTGCAATATTCTTAGTAATTTGTATATTGTCTATATATATATATATATATATATTTATATTTAGTAAAAAACTGTATATTGTATATAGAATTATTTATTTATAGAAGTGATAACTCTTGTGTGCTGTGCTAGTCACATGACTAATAAAGAAATATGTTATCTTAAAATATAGTGGGTTGGAAGTATAAAGTAGCATAGAATCTAAAAACTCTAAAACACTATTGAAGTATATTAAACTTGTGCAAAAGTATTTATTTCCTAACACTGGATGTCAGTGACCAAACATAGTGTGACACATTAAAATGTCAGTGTAGAAGAGGAGGGAATCCACTTCAGGTCCACTTTATGTTTGACATCACTGCTCAAAATGATACATATTTTCATGTGAATAAATTTCCTATGGTTTCCTGTCCCTTATACATATATTTAAAGTAACAATAAACTGTCTTATTGGTTTAAAGTGATTATTTTGACTATTAATATGAAATATTTAACATATAACACATTATACCCATGAACTATCTCTTTTACTCACCCTGCAGGCGTCAGTGGTCCAATCAGGGCTTGCAGCACAGAACATATTTTCAGTGATGCGACCTTTATAGTCACTCTTGCATTCATCCTGTGACATGAGATTCACCGGGGCCTGCTTCAATTTCTGGGAGAACTCCCATGCATCTGCAGAAAACAAAGTAATTTTAAGAATCACTAAAGTATAGACATCAGATGCATGTCTGTATGTTAAATGTTCTAGTACATACTGTATCTTTCTTTGCCAAATCCTGCGACGCTGCACTGAAATCCCGCAGGAAGTCGAGTGCGAGGTGGAGGAAGACAAACTGTCCGTGAGTTTTCTGACTGAGCAGCACATCCTCCATCTTTCCCTTTGATTTTCAGCAGTGCTAAAATGTAAAAATGACAAGGTATTTATCAGTGTTCCTATATTACAACTCCTTATAATACTTAAATGGATATCTAGATTTGTACCTATATCATTATCATAGTTGCTGTCATTGAATTTGTGATGGATGATCAGTTTTTCCACAGTGAACTTTTGTTCTCTGGAAGCATCTGTTTCATTAATGGCATTCTTCCCCAGGTACACCAACAAACGCTTGACGTTAGTATTCTCCCTGAACAAAAAGGAAACACAAATACATTACACGCCTATATGAGTCATATTTGCCATTGTAGGATGCGCTTTGTAATAGAGGAAATTATAGTTTGCTGTGTCCTTGTCTCACCCATCAGAGAAGCAGTGTGCAGCTGAGAGAACCCAACATGGTGCGATGAGGGAGCCTCCACAAAGGAAACCCTTACGCTGCTCAAAGATAGCAGACACCCAGGGGTGAGATTCAATAGGTGTGAAAGAACCACCTACAATTTTATTCATCCTCCGTTCAGACCATTCACCACACGTCAGCTCTGAGGGACCACAAACCAAGACAGCGAACATTTATTATAGATCTCACATGTGTTAAAATATACTGAATTGGAATATTTGTATACAACCCAGTCTCTTTAATTTATCTACTTATGTACAGGTATTCAAGGATTCAAGGAATGTTAGTTTAGTTCATTTATTTAAGGGACTGTGTACATATAAACTTTAACCATTGAAGGACAGATGCCTGTACCAGGTTGGAGCATTTCCTGCTAATTTTCACCTGTAATCCCTTCGGCAGGTTGATGTAATATATAAAATACATATAAAATAGAAACAAAAAATGAATAAAATGTACACTAAAATATACAATTTCTTATGACAAAATGTTATTGTCATACCAGTACACATATACACATGAGATGTCATAAAATTTGGTACCTGAGGTCTCAGATTTAGCCTCATATAATAAACAATATATACATTTAAAAAAGACATTTGTATACAATACTTGTGTGCAAAATACAAAATAATAGGAGCAGAGGAAGTCTGATGTCTACTGGCCTGTATATGGCTATATATTATGAACTACATTATTAAGAACATGCTGATTAAAAACAAAAGTACCTGTATCCTCAATTTTTGGCACAGGAGGTTTTACTGATGTAGTACCTGGAAGGAAAATACACACGTTTGTTAATGAATCTTAATTTGAAATGCAATATCTTAACACTTTAAACTTCCAAGGACCCACATACACTATTAGTAGTCGCTCAAAAATGTTGAAGAAACTACCAAACCTGTCCCAAATAGTCACATGACCAGAGATTCACCCACATTGGAAGATATAAACCACTTTCCGATATAATAACCACAGCAGGTATAATCACTCATTTGTTCCAAATACAAATGACAAACAGCTGATCTGAACCTTTATGTCTTATAATTATCCACAGAGGAACCATATTCCAACAAACGCAGTCATAGTCCAACGAAAACATCCAAAACTAACCAAAAAAATCTCCAGATGTAGTCCATATGTCGTCCAAAACACATCAAAACAATAATAAATATCTACAAATGGCTATTGCATCGTTTAACAGAACCCACCTCCAATATCCCAGTTTTCATGTTAATATTTTAATTTATAATATAATCAAACAGCAATTGGATGTTATTAAAATACTTCAAGAACAGCATTCAATTGAGTTTAGAAATGTAGGTGAAATAGAGTTGAAGTTTAAAGGGTTAATACCCTATAAATGCTTTAGTTTCAGACTTACAAGCTGGAATATCACAGTATTCTTTCACAATTTTCCTTCCTCTTCGGATGGGACACCACGGCATTGAGCTGTGATCAGGATTCCTACAGAGAGAAAACACTTTTACACACTGCTAATGATTATACTGTTGAATGTCAGGGGGCATGTGGGTTAATAAAGTACCTGCAGTAATTGTGGTCGCCCAGTCCTTTTAAAGCTCCCCCATAGTATTTAACCTTATTCCAGTTGAGACATGTGCTGCCGTACAATGTTTCAGAAATGAAACCCCTGTAGCTGCTCCCATCCCCTGACTGACACATCTCTGAAAATCACATTAAGATAAAATGATGACATTTAACACTGAATATGTCCCCCAAACACTCAATTAAGAATCTTAGCTGCACATTTACCTCTGTGAGCGTGTCGATGATCAAGTATTTTTTTGGACCATCTGAGTGAAAAAGCCTGAGAAGAGCAGAAACAAACACAATGAGCCACAATTACAATAACTTAAAAACATAGTAACTTCCTCTAACTGATCCTTACCATGTTGATGTAAAGTGATGCAAAGATGCCGACAATGACTAACAGCTTCATCCTCACTTCTTGTTTCACTTCTTAATAATGGAGGTATTTTTGTCTGAAGATAGACAAAAAAAATATTATGCGTCATAACAAAAGGAGAAGATCAGATCCAAACATATGTCGAACCTTACATGGAGTTTTATCTGTCAGCACATAACAGTACAGAAATACATGTGGCTACTGAAAGAACACTGGGTTATTTGGTGACTGTTTACAGAAAACATTATGTCATTATTTAGTTCAGATTGCATATGTTTTTGTATTGCAAAGAAAATATTTCTGCGGTGGGTTTAACATCAGAATAACAGATACTGCACTATCTGTACTTTAAACACAGTCACTATCACACTAGTCTTAGATTATTATACAGTACCAGACATGCTGATTAATTCATGCATGAACATTTTACTAATTATATTTTCAGTAAATTCAGTTTCATTATTTCATTATTGAAAACAGGGAATAGTGCTGTTTTTTTCTGCTCCATTCATATAATAAAGAACTTAATTGTTCAATTCATTATGATTTCACAGTGAATTATATATATTTGGGCACAAAATACCCACTAATGTTTTGTTAATAATCAAAATATTAAAGGTTTATTTATAGATCTGCTTACCTTTCTGTCCAAATTTGCAGTTGTGTTGAATTCTGCTTTTATTCTTTCAGCTTTGGTTGTGTTTTCTTCTCTGTTCCAGGTGAGTTGAGTGTGTTACAACTCAGATCCAGGTATTTTCAGCTCTAGTGTTGCTCTGCTGATTGTCCCTGTGTTAACTCCTATTTAAAAGCACAGAGGCTCCACACTGTGGGAGGAGTTTACTCACAGCAGAGGAGAAGAAAGTACAGCACATCCTATTGCTGATCAACATTTTTTGCACGAAGAATTTGTCATTTCCTGTTGCTATATTAAATACTAGCCCCCTCCCTGGAAAAACTATGTCCAAAATTGGTCATGTCTACCTGCTGCCCCTGAGGGTGTTCATACACACATGTACACATTTAAAGGTAAAATGACTGGACTAGATTTTTTTTTTTTTATTATACTTGATCTAAAACAGTATTTTTTACTTACATAGCTTCTAAAATGATCTGTTACTCATTCAAAAATAGAGTCAAACATTTTATAATACAACACTGATTAGCAAAAATACTGCTCTATAATCCTGACTTTACACATAAAATGTACTGAAATTTTGTTTATTGTTAAATTAAGAGTTAAGTGTTTTCATGTAGACCCTTTAAATATCCCCAAGGAAACTGTTAAATTTGGATAATTTTTCCATGTTGTGCAACAATGGTGCATATATAAAACACACATGTATTTTTGTAATGCCAACTGTGACAGAATTACTATGGCAAAAAAAAACCTATTTTTTTTTATCATACATTGCATCACTTTTGTGATTCAGAGAGAATGGGAACTTCATTATATGTTTAATCTTAAAGCTATTGTGATGACTGAGGTGGAATTTATTCTACATAAGTACACATAAATATACAATAATGAAACTACTGCTTTTAAAGTTTTCACGCAGGGAAAACAAAAAGTAAATATGCAAACAAAACAAAACTCACCACAGAATGTAATAATGAGATAATGTGAGGTCATTGCTTTACATCATACGTCCTCTGAAGTCATGTTTGTTATTATAGCAGGCATCTGTATCTTTAATTATAACCAATTTAAAACCTCTGCAAATTCATGGTTTATTTAACAATCAGGGTTTTATCAACATCTGTGTTAAAATGTCTTGGCATGGATAACAGAGCAACTGTATTTTAACAAAACATTGTTTTTGCAGGGGATTTCTAGACTATCCCATGAATGTTTTTTCAGCCCTGATGCTTGTGTTACTCACATTTCCTCTTTTTGAAAAAATGACAATAGCCAGAAATGACAACAATCCTTGAGTGACTAGAAGACAGTGACAGATGGATTTATAGTTTTTTCATGTTTCCTTGATGACTAGTTGCATTACCTAAACTTCCTAAACTCAAACAACCATATAACCAAACTATAAACATTATTCTACCGTTTCCCCTCCATCATTACCTCTAGCCGTCGCATTAGAAATACAACATTCAAGTCAAAATTCAAAAATCAGTAAATACCTGAAGGCAAATGAAGAAGATAAAGAAGAGACTCAAGAATGTAAAGAAGTGTATATATTAAAAAATTATGTAAAGAAGGCATAACTGCATTACAGCAGACAGTGTAGCATAATGTATAATATAATATAGATAGGTTAATTCAGATCTTCGCAAATGAAAATATATTGATTATTTATTGCTGCTCTCTGCTGTAACTATGGAAAACTAAACTCATAGACCTACAGTGAACTAAAGCAGAATAAATGCAAACACTTTTTGTGGTTAAATACAAAGAAATCTGTTCATTTAATAGGATAAACATATAATATTGCCTATTTTTGTTGTTTATTTCTTTATTTCAATTTTAGCTTATTTTACCACAGGACTTTGAGTCAAAACATGTTGAAAATGTGTTTCTTCTTTTGCATGATGCATCATGGAAAGAGTTTGTTTTCTGTGGAAAAAAACCCATAAACACCACTACTTGTTTCAGTAACAGGTGTTGCCTGCAGTGTTTTGAATTGATCTGACCAGAGTCTGGTGTTTGCATATTTGATAAATTTTGTATGACGTCTGGAGGCAGAGTTTGGTCTAGACATAAGATACATACGTGGTCTCAAAGTTTAGAAGTTTGTGAAGATAAGTGTGTAGTTATGAATGTGCCTTTGAAGACTTTGATGATGAAGCATGCTTGAAAATGTTTCTTAACCATAAGAAAAAAAAACCTCATAGTTTGAGGGACATGTTCACGTCAAGCAACATGAGACAATTGAACAACACATGGGTTTTAATCAGGTAAATCTGGTAAATGTCTATTTTACATCACTTCTCAGGTGTTTTACTGCCCACAGAAATTAGGCAACCCAGGAAAAACCCAAAATATCTGTGGCTGAGGACAGCTGCAATATATAGCGTCAAATCTGATCAAAATATTTGAACTGAATGAGGGTAATTACTTCAGATGGGACTCCCACACACATAAAATAAGGCCTGTCTCAACATGGAATAGGGTTTTAATATTTGACAATACAACTGTACTGAATATACTATGACAAGCATATTAGGAAAGAGTGTACAAAAAGTCTAGTTTAAAAAAATTACATGGCAAATTTATATTACACATTAAAGTTTTACATTACTATTTAGTGTAGAGAAATGAATCATCTGCCCGTTATTAACCACCCCCCACCCTGAAGGGAAGAGGGATATTGCTTTTGGTTTCATTTTTTTTGTCTGTCTGTCTGTTTGTAAGCAACTTTACGCAAAAATTACTGGACCAATTTCCATGAAGTTTTCAGAAAATGTGCAAGGTGGTCCAGAATAAATCACATTCAATTTCGGTTAACATAGGTCAAAGGTCACAGTCACCAAAATGTGTTTTTGCAGTGATTAGGTAAATTAGGTAAAATTATTGTAAGGGGGTGGAGTTTGTTGTACTGGGCACCTCTTGTTAAATAATTTTTCCTTTTATTGCCTCAAACACTGTTACTTCTGCTGTATTATGTGACTTAATCACATGTATCCACAGATTATTTCTGTAGTCATGACATCATTGGAGAGAAAAAGAGGAAGAAGAAAATGAGAAATAAAACATAGAGAAGCACAGTGAGTCTTATTTTCAGGCCAATCTCATGGACTTCATGAAATTACTGTTGGATTTCTTTATTGTATAACTATAAAAAGCCAGTATGACAAAATTATTTTCTGAAAAATTATTGACATTGCAAAATATATCTGGTAAAAATGAGACATTACGTTTGCCATGTTATTCACTCAGTCTTATTTCATGTTCACTTGTACATCCTCGATTCCTCTCCTGGCTTCATCTCTCCAAAAAGACAAGTGGACTCATAAGAAGAGGAAACAACACGGCACAGAACAGTCTACAGAGCTAAAATACATTCAACAACAGAGCCATAAACCTAAATTGTCATATGACAGTTCTGATGTTCACACTTCACACCTGTTTCATTACCTCCTAGATCATAAGATGTTCTGAAATTCTTCATAACAACACACTTCTTCTTTCCACTGTATGATTATAATGATACTTTACTGAGTGATTGCTTAAACTGAATGTAATTGTTCAAACATGATGCAATTATTTTCATGATTATTTGCTGCCATTTAATTAAATTGCAAATTTAGGGTGAAACTCATATAATGTGCTGAACATGTCTGTCAGCATCATTTCACACAGAAAAATCTCAAGCTAATTTAATAATATTCAACTTGTGCAGTGTATCTTTTGGTGTAAAACTTCTCTAATGTATAATTATTACTATACATCTAAACATTTTATGCAGAACATTTGTTTGTACACTTCCTAAGATATTTTACTTCAAGAAGTAGAACGCACACAACACACGGCAGCTGAGTTGTAATGGGATTCATTGAGAGAATGGCCGTCATTACATCAGATATTAATCACCACCTTAATCATCATGTCCCATTTCCTAAAAAACTAAGTGATTTCTTATTAACTTGGTGAGTTCATCTACTGTTTAGGTTAAAGATATAGTTGTCCCTTTGACAACAGTCTAGTGCCAGCTCAGTAACTTCTACACAGTATATGATGGATTCCAGAATCTGTTGATCTGAATGTATTCAATGCAAGAATTGTTTTAATTTTTCTTTGTGAAAATCCACTTCACATAATAGAAAATAGAAATAAATCTGTTATCCTAAAGTCAAATTACATTTTTTGTGATGTCGTCATTGCTAACTATGACTAAAATGCTCTGGCAGCCTAAAATAAAACTAATAACTGTAGTTAAGGTGGTTTAAATATTACATATGTATATACTGAATTTAGTCGTCACATTGCATGTAAATGGAAGAAAATGGCAGTAGATCCTAGAAGTACAATTTTTAAATTTTATATAGAGCTTGGAAAATATTTTTTCTTTTTCTGTGCATGTCTCAACTTCAAAACCCACTTCTTATTCTTATAGAGTTGCCATCCTGGGCATAGCAGGATCTGCAGTGACTCACTTGTGTCTTGTGCTGACCTTTGACCCCAGACCTCCTCTCTCACCCTCACCTGTCTGATGGATGGACCTGCCCCCCCCCCCCCCCCCCCCCCCCAGTTCATCTACAAATGGACGTTTGTCTATATTGATAATTGTATATATTTTCAAAGGAATTAGACAGCAGCGACATCAAGTGAAATTTTCTCCGTACTTGTAAATCAGTTTTCTACACTTTTGTAAAGACTTTGGCACCACCTTGTGTACAAATGGAGAGCGTGACAAAATATGTTTGACAAGGGTGGAGTTGCTTTCAAAGAACCATGTTGGCCAAAGTAATGCATAAATATAAGAGCCTTTAATTTACTATTTGGGAGCTAGTTTTATGCCAGGAGGTTTGTTTTGGAAATCCCCTCACAATCCGCAGTTGCCCACCCGCGCATGCGCAGAAGTACAGTTTCTCCGCCTGTCAGTTCATACTTTCACTTTGCGCAGACGCTGGATTCACGTTTCTTGAAGATTTCCTATCAACTCTCCAGCAAAAATACATCAAACTTCACTTCATACGCCGACTTTAATGGAGCCGGAAGCCTCAAGGTGTCATTAAAGCCTTTTAGTAAACACGAGAGAACAAAAGGAACACAGTTAGCTAACTCTAAAAAGCAACAATGCTCTAACATGTAAAGTCCCGTTGAGCTAACTATCCCCTCCTGAACAGGTGAGTTTATATGATACTATTTATAAGCTAACGGCCTATTTTTATGTGTGTTTTTGACCTCTTACCCTTTTGAATTATCCCGTTAGTTCAGTATTTTTTTCTGACTTGGATTTACCTACAAACTTTGCTAAGAAAAAAATCACGTAATAACAACATCTGAAGAGCAATAAATACAATTATAGATTAGTAATAAGATGCAGAAAAAGTTTGTAAAAGTATCATTATGCATTTACAAAATGGTAAACACAGCTGTAGCTATCAACACATGAATACATTCTGTAATTTGTTTTTAGCATAAATGAACTAATTCTATTCCACTTTGCTTACAAGTAGTTACTGTATTATTATTATTTTTTAAAAATCCAACAGTATTTTGTCAGATAAACGTAACTAAATCCCTTACAGTACAACATCTTTTTACAACATCTCATTATTCCCCAAACCACCACAGCTGTTTTCAAATTACACAGGAAATACTGTTGACATAAACACATAAATGTTATGTGAACATTAACTTTTCAGTACAACTCTGTACTACATTATTGAAAATACTTCAATAAAGTACTGTACTATATATTCTTGTTTTGCCTCTTTTGCAGTTAAAATGTCTGGAAGATTTCTTCTTTCTTTCTTTTTTTTTTTTTTTTGTCATGCAGAATACCTCATATTATGGACCGGAACACCCTGAAGCAGAGCCAATTGTGTGGTTCTTGGGAGATGAAGGAAAGGCTTGGAATGGGAGGCTTTGGTCATGTCTATCTGTATCAGCATCTTGTAAGTTCTGCCATGTTCTCGAATACTAGGGAGAACACAAACTGAACATTTTGTTTTCTGTAGCATAATCTTCTGCTCATATTTGGGACAGGACACTGGAGAAAAAATTGCTGTGAAACTTTGCCGTCTGGAGCTGAACTCTAAAAACAAAGGCAGATGGAGCAGAGAGATTCAGATTATGAAAAAGTCAGTGAAGATAAGAATGTTCTGCTAATTAACTCCACTATTAACAAACATCTTTAGTATTTACTGGTATCTTTGGATATTTCCCTTTACAGGCTGAATCATGTGAATGTTGTTCAGGCCAGAGAAGTTCCTGAAGAGTTGAGTTCCATTGCTTTAAATGATCTACCTCTGCTTGCCATGGAATACTGCTCTAAAGGAGATCTACGCAAGGTCAGTTTTATTTAAACCTTCAGTTATATTGTTGTTTGATAAACATACAGCACTACTGAGTTACTACTGAGCACTACCTTATCATTTAGGTGTTGAACAAACCTGAAAACTGTTGTGGACTAAAGGAAAGTGAAATCCTTTCATTACTCAGTGATATTGGTAATACCATCTCTTCTTTTACTTTCAAAAGAATCTATTGTCATTGCATGTTGATGTGTAATGTATTATAATACACAGGTACAGTAATAGAGTGAAATTTTAATTCACATAGGTTCTGGTATCCAGTATCTTCATGAAAATAAGATCATCCACAGAGACCTGAAACCAGAGAACATAGTTTTACAGGAAATTAATGGGAAGGTAATCTCATTTACATACATTAAGGATATGATTAATGTGTAAATATGCCTTTTTATATTTCTCTGTGCCCTGTTGTAATTCTGAAACTATGTTGTTTCTAGCTTGTCCATAAAATCATAGATCTGGGTTATGCAAAAGACCTAGACCAGGGAAGTCTGTGTACATCCTTTGTTGGGACTCTCCAGTATCTGGTAAGAATTTGAACCTTGATAAACAACAGGTTTTTTTCTTTATTCCAATGATTATATTTCTTTGAATCTAGTTTCATAAACCTCTTTGAATGCATTAGGCACCAGAGCTATTTGAGAGTAAACCCTACACTGTAACTGTGGACTACTGGAGCTTTGGTACAGTCATCTTTGAATGTGCTTGTGGCTTCCGGCCCTTTTTACACCACATGCAGCCTGTACAGTGGTAAGTGAGCACAGCTTCAGTAATTTCAGTAGTTTAAAGGAATAACTTGAGTAATTCCAGAACCTGCATGCCTCATACTAACAAAATTTCCCATCACATTTTGGCTTTATGGATGTGAAATAAGTGCTAAATTAAACTTAAGTTGAATTTGTTGAAACCTGGATAAACCCTGTGTTTTGTGGTTAAACATATTCATTTAAGTTTTAATGTTCATATGTTCATTCATTTCTATACATGGTTTGTTGATCACTTACTTTCATCACACATTATACAATCAATTTTGTCAACTGTTTCAATTCAAAGTGATTTGAAACTAGGTAGGTTTATATAGTTGAAATGTTGCTGATTCAAGGACAGTGGCTTCATTACTGAAGTTATTTTTAGCTACTGTTATTTTATTATTCAACAGTGTTTTTGTTGAATGTATATTCATTTTTTTCTGCTCTGTCTGGGTTATAGGACGAGTAAAGTGAAGAACAAAAGCCCTAAAGATATTATGGCAATAGAAGACATGAATGGAGAAGTCAGATTCTCAGCACATCTTCCTTACCCTAATAACCTCAGCAGGTAGACAATAAATTACATTTTGAGTTTTAGTATTGGTCATTTCAGTTTTGTTTTAACTAATGTGTAACCCCTGTGTATCTGTGTAGGCCATTATCAGAGCCAGTTGAGTCTCTTCTCCAGATGCTGCTATTGTGGGACCCTGCAGCACGTGGTGGAGGAGTTGATCCAGAAACAAACAAGCCGCACTGCTACACAACACTGCAGAATATTCTCAACATGAAGGTCAATCATATAAATATCTATATATTATACTGAAAGCTTCTATAATATTAAGAGGGCATTTGTTGCTCCACAACAAGTGTCAAATGTAAAAAATTAAGTGAGACGATATCTTAATTAATCCAAAAAATTAATCTAATTTTATGTATCCAGGCTTTTTTTTTTCCAATGTGAGTAAAACTCTTTAGTCTGAAAGTTGTTTTGCTTACTAAAAAAATGTATATTACCTCATTTATTCTAATCTTTATTCTACATCAAATCTACCTCAGCCTCATTTGAAATATCTTTTTTTATTTTTCATTTTCTTTTACATTGTTTTGGGGTGTAATGTCATGCCATTTCATAGCTTTAAATAAGAGTTAAATAGAGTTGTTCTTTACGATAAGGGTCTGTGCTAGGTTAGGTAAAGAATATTTATCTGGCTGAAAATTATCTAAAAAAAATCTTCAAAGCATTAAATTTAAATACATGATACCTGTCGACATATTTTTTAATATATCCCACTGAAAGACATTATGTGCAGCTAAACCTCCTGCTTTCTATCTGTTGTTTTCCAGGTTATTCATGTGTTGGACATGACGTCAACCCAACTGCACTCCTTGGTTTTGAGTCCTGAGGACAGTTTACATTCCCTGCAGCTGCATCTGGAGACTCACACTCAGACACACATCCCTCCACTGAGTCAAGAGCTACTGTTAGAGACGGGAATCTCCCTTGACCCACGCAGACCGCCAGCACACTGTCTGCCCGATGGACCGGTATGGCTCAAAAACACAAACACTTAAACACACTCACATATGACCGTGCATGACAATCATTTTCCTGTGGCTCATGTGGAAGAAACAAAAAACCTCAACAGATATATCCACTTTAGTTTTTGTTAGTTGGTATTTCAGCCTTCACTAACACACACTGCACTGTGAAATGTGTTTTCTGCTTATAGCAA
The DNA here is from genome assembly GCA_020466265.1 of Siphamia tubifer. Lineage (NCBI taxonomy): Eukaryota > Metazoa > Chordata > Actinopteri > Kurtiformes > Apogonidae > Siphamia > Siphamia tubifer. The sequence continues at coordinate 19,144,903 of CM035797.1, read as the reverse complement.
GGCTGGGACAACTACATAGTGTTTCTCTTTGATAAAAGCCTCACCAAGTATTCTGGGCCACTGACAGCAAGACCTCTGCCAGACAGTGTCAACTTCATAGGTGAGATATTTAACTAAACACTAAGCCATGTAATTATGCATACAGATCTCTGTGATCTATATTTCAGGGTGTTTATGCAGATCTGGACAATCAAAAAAAGTCTAGAATTTTGAAACACTGTTTTCCAGACATTGAAAAGTCTAGAATTTTGTGTGATTGTCTTAAATAATAGTAAAGTATGGAAAAGGGTTTCTCGCTTCATCAAATTTTAGAATAGGCACAAAGGCACATAATCTTGATAGACAAGAAATACTTAAGGAAAGTATAAAAAACTTGATATGATTTCACTAACTGTTTGGTATTGAAATTATTTTAGTGAAACTTGTTTGTGATATGCATGCAGTTTTGTGATGTTTACATGTTTTGAAAACATATTGTGAATTTTACATTCATTCGTACATTTATTAAGGTACTATACACAACAGGTACAATTTTAACCACAAGACTAGGTGTGCAAATGTAAAACTACATAAAGTCAAGGTCTTTGCGGGGGGGAGTGGGATTTTGAGCATCCTGAATTTGCTATAAAATAAAGGATGTGACTGTACTAGAACTCAAATACTGTTTTTACAGACGTTGCTGAGGCAAGACAACTGTGACACAATCTCAATATATTTCGGGCACAGTGTGATCATTATGAGTTTATCTTAAAAGCTGTAAAAAAGTATTTGAATAAAGTCTTGAAGTAAACATAGTAGTCCTGTCTTTGTTATGCAGTCAGGGAGACTAAAACACAGCTCCCACTGGCAGCACTGAGGAAGGTTTGGGGAGAAGCAGTCAGTTATATCTGTGGACTAAAAGAAGACTATCTACATCTTTACCAGGGACAGAGAGCTGCCATGTAAGTTCATAAATACACACAAGAAAATGCCCTCAGTGACACTCAGAGGAAATCCAATGAAACATTCCTCTCCTGTTTGTGAATGTTTAGGTTGAGTCTGCTGCGTTATAACACCAACTTAACACGGTACAAGAACTTGCTCTTCTCTCAGTCTCAGCAGCTGAGAGCCAAACTGGCTTTCTTCAAGACCAGCATCGAGCATGACCTTGAGCAGTACACCAAACAGAGACACAATGGCATATGTGAGTGGACTTTAATGTGCTGCTGTAATGCATCGTCTGGGTATTATTGAAACCAGATTGAAGACATTATTTTTATGTGTTTTTCAAAGCATCGGAAAAAATGTTGAAGACATGGCAAGAAAATGAGGAAAAGGCTGACAGCTTTACAAAGGTATAGCCGCTGTTTAATTATTACCCATTTTAGACTAGCGTAAATCTTGTGGAAATGGATTTTAAGAGAGTTTTTGTTTTAGGTTGCAGACATGGGTTATCTGGATGAAGAGATTGTGGCACTACATTCTGAGATCGTTGAGTTGCAGAGAAGTCCATTTGCAAGGAAACAAGGCGATGTGATGGAGCAGTTGTGAGTATCTCAGCTTTAATCATGTTTACAATGTTTGTATGACTGTTAAATGTAGAAAATAATGATATTTTCCTTTTCAGTCAAGAAAAGGCTATTGAACTCTACAAACAGCTCAAAGCTAAATGCAAAAGTAAGTAAATATACCTCCACAACTTGGTGCAATATGCTGCCGTTGTATATCAGGCAATCATATCTAAATTATTTTTAAGAATTGTCAAAATCAAGATTGCAAAATTAGAATTGCTTGCTGAAATGCAGACATTTCTCCATTTGTATATTTCACATTGAAATTATGAAGTGCTTTGGGCACCCACTGGTTTATAAAATGCGCTATATAATTACAGTCCATTTACATAGCTTTTCAATCATGTTTTGGCTTAAGTTTGCATGGGGAAAAAATCTATTAAAGTCATCAGTCATCCAGAATACTGAAAACAAATGTTGGCAATTTTTTTCCGACCTAACTAGACTTATGACAACAACCATCTGAAATTACATTTTTGTCATTTTTGTTCTTAAGCCTGATCAAATCTTCACAGCATAAATACACCATTTGTGGATTTTAATGTCATTGGTGGTATTTATTGTTGAGTTATAGCCATTCTTGGTTCTTGCCAGTGATTCTGCATCAGCCTCTGTAAAGCTACAATAGTAGGTGTGTGGTAATAGAAATGTGCGATCATACAGGTCCTGATCCTCCTCATGGCTACAGTGACAGCTCCAGTATGGTATGGACCATACTCCAAATGGTGCAGAACCAGGACAGAGTACTCAAAGACCTGTACACTCACCTTAGGTAATTTTTACTGGACAAACATGAAAATTCTGGTGGGAATCATTGTACATCTCTGTATTTCATTTCAACTTTTATTTATCTGTCTTTTTTAGTACAATTCTGGTGTGTAAGAGGCGCATCGTTGATTTGTTCCCTAAGTTGGAGAGGGCAATAGAAAACATCAAAACTGCAGAGGCAGCAGTAATGCAGATGCAAATGAAGAGACAGAGAGAATTCTGGTATCTCCTCAAGATTGCCTGTGTGAGTAACAAATATAGAAATATTCTTGAGGATTTAAGAGTAAGAAGTGCTCCTTTAAGAAATATATATATATATATAATACATGACCTAATGTTCTGCATGTTTGTGTGTTAAGGCGCAGACGAATTCTCCATCACAGTCACTTACTCAAAAATCCACAGACAGGTATGATCATTAATACCATCTGCTGTGTTTTGTATAAATTGTACAACTGCCACTAGAGGTCACTACTTACATTTGTCCTTCCATCTTCTGAACTGCTTTAACCTTCAGAGGGTTTGGAAGATGGTGTGACCTGTCGATGGGCATAAGTGGGGTACACCCTGCATACATGGCCAGTTCATTGCAGGGCTGAAATGAACAACCCATCACTCTGGCATTCACGCTTACAGGCAATTTTTTAGATTAATTACTGCCAAATATCCAAAGAGAACCCACACAAAGAACATGCAAAGTGTTCTCATGCAAAGAACATAGAAAATCTACACAGAAAGGTCTTGGTGTTAGAGTTGAACTCAGGACCATCGTGCCATCCCACTAGTTACATCTAACAGTATATTGCATTTTAGTAAAAGGACAAAAAATTGTGCTCGATAATAATCAATTTAATCAGTTATTAATTTGAATAGGGTATATTATGTCATTATTGAGAGTTTCTAATATATATATATACATATAGGGAAAATACAAAGAAATGATGAAAACATTCTGTTTCTTTCAGTGAAACTGTGGATCAGTTACTGGATGAGAATCAGCATTATCTGAGTCAACTGACATCTCTTCTACAAGATGCAACTCAGGAGCTGCAGCCCAGTGTAATGGTATGGTAAATAAGTGCATGTGTGCTTATGCCTAACAGCACTGTTTAGTTTATTCCAAGTTTTTTAGGTTGGCTGTCATGTGAGATGGTTAACATTTTAAGTTGGTGTCAGAGGTATACTCTTGAAATTTGCTATTTATTTATTTTTGTTTGTTTGTTGTTTTACGTTCATGGTCTTTCAGGTTGCTATTTAATTTAAGTTTATTCTTCACATAAGGAGTGCACAAATAGTTCTATTTTGAAGAAGTGAGTAGTTCAGTTTCTTGACTAGTGGTGTTTATTTATAAGAAGAAGCTGAAAAAGTAGAATGAATGAATAAATTATACCTCATTTATTTTTTCTGTCAGACTTACAGTAATTTTGATAAATGTAATAATTGTGCTTGAGGGTAGATCAAGGCTAATTAGGAAAATAGTAAAGTAGAATGTGACAATAAGCTGATATAGAATCTCCGTGTTTTCTGTTTTCTCTCCAGGATCAGGATTGGAGCTGGACTAGTTATGAAGCAGTGAAAACACAACCACAGCTGTAGAATCTTGCCAAAAACAGTTTTTTAAATCAGAATCACACTATATGAAATGTCTGTGGTTTAATATTGTGTCATTTATAAACAGTAAATGTAATACTGTAAGAAAATTATAAATTACTACAAACCATGTTCAAAACAACATGATGGTATAAGCTACTCATGTTTTAACTTAATTGTATATATATGTATTTTTTTTATTTAACTGGCATACACCTGTAACCAAGATTTATTTATTTTATAGGAAAAGTTAGAATAAATACTTACTGCTGACACATGTATGTATAATGGAATATGAAAAGATGATAAGACCCTTGATTATTACCTCAGCCAAAGAGGTATTAAATTCAAGTCTGTTTGTCTGTCTGTCACGCACAAAGTTCTGGATGGATTTTTATTAAACTTTCAGTATTGATAGATAATGGCTCAAGGAAAAACCCATTACATTTTGAGCAACAAAGGTCAAGGTCACACTGAAGGTCAACAGCTAAAACACATCAGTTGTAATATCTCAGGTTTCAGACAAGATAGAATCTATTTTTTTGTATTCACATTGTCTCACCTTCGGACATCAGATGGGTCAACACCTATGGCTCGACCACATCATGTGTGAATGAAACATCAAGCCATGGTAGAGGTCTGCTGTCTCTGACGGCCTTGTTTGCATTTGTTCAGTGGCCAACACATTAGTCTGCACTTGCAAAGGAAATGGTATTTCTGTAGCACAGAAAGGACAGATGTTCAAACAGTGAGACAGTAAAACTACTTAATTCATTTGGTATTGTGGTTGGCCGAGTGCTCTGTTACACTGCCATATGTCAGTTAATGTACGTTTGTTTAGTTTACTTGTTCAATTCATGGTTTACAACACATTTTGCAACTAAAATAGAAAATCACTTGGAGAGCGCAGACCACTGTGGATGCACATCCACACGACAAAGAATTCTGATTCTGATTCAGACCAGTCCCCCAACATTGGTCTGATTTATTGAAACTCTAGCAGGCATGTCCAAACTACTCCACAAAGGGCTGGTGTGTTAGATTTTTGTTCCAACCAACCAAGAGTACACAGTTTGACGAATCCTCTGAAGACTGAGATCAGTTAATTAATTGAGTCAAGTCTGGTGTGCTGCTGCTTGGTTGGAACAAAAAGCTGCAGCCACACTGGCCCTTTGTGGGATAGTTTGGACATGCCTGAACTAAAGCAACATAATGGTGAGGGGCAAAACTCAAAACATAGGGAGTGACAGTCGGAGTCTGTACTGTAGAAAATGAAAGCCCGGCCTACGGCCAGGTGACGCTCGACAGTGATCCAGCACCAGAACAGCTGCAGGACTAAGTTTTAAATAGGACTGATTGTAATGTGCAAACAGGTGAGTCTGACGTCAGGATGAATGGAGAGGGAGGGGCCAGAGAGCAGCTGACATCGGCCTTTTCTAAAAAGTATAAAGTGTTCTTTAAAAAAATCATTTCTAGATCGTTACTAACATGGTCCCATTTGTGCCTTGTACCAGTATCTACATTTCCTGAAGACCTCTTTTTTTTTAGTTATTTGATAACAGACAAACAAACCCTGATGAAAACATGACCTCCTTGGCGGAGGTAATTATTCTCATGCAGTTCCTTGAAGAATACTGTTCCTCCTGTTTTAATTTTGTGTCAATGGTATAAATGCTTTGGACATACAGTGAGGCACAAATAATAGGCTTTCGTGTTGAAACGTTAACTTTAAATTGGAATAATAAAAAAAGATTATGGATGGATTGTAGCGGTATCATTAAAAGAAATATGGGTGTCTTATAATGTTAATGTTTAAACCTGGGACACCGTATAATATGCCTAGTATGAACACATACCTCAATACATACTTTTATGCTGATAAATGAAACAAATATACATTCACAATTATAAGATAACAGTGGGGCAAGTGTTGATATCCTCCAGACCACGATCTGCATTCAAGTGAGCATTATTAGACAAATTAGTACACATAATTATAATTGTAATCGTAACGAAATAATTCATTTCTGCACTTCTTTCATTTAACCTCCTGAGACCCAGGGAAGTGATTTTTTTTTTAAACATAAAACGATTTTCTGTAAAATGCAACACTTTTTTCAAATACATTGTTAAAATGATATATTATTATTTTAATAGAGTGTTCTTTGCAATGGACATTTTTTAAATATAAAGCTGTCAGACTTTTGTACGCTACATGGGACAAGGTTGCATTTCTGGGGATGATGTTTTTAGATCTAATGGTGCGTCTTAATTTGTATATAGTATATTTCCCACAGCACCTGAATGCATCGTAATGTAACAAGCGCTAACAAGTAAAAGCGAGAGCGAACCTGTGGAAGGAGGAGGCGGGGTGAGGGGGATGGGTCGTTGAATGATAGTCCAGAAGGGGAGACTGTTCCATACAGAGGTAATTTTAAAATAATAATTCGGCTATTAGCCCTGTGCATTATATAATCCAGATTTTAACTCAGTAACGCGTTGCCAAAGTTACGGAATTCAAACTACCTAGCAGCCTAATATTAGCATGAGCTAAAAGAAACTGACGGAGCAGCTGACTTCCGAACCCACCCGTTAATGGACGCTAGCTAGCTTGCTAACGGGAGCTTGCTAGGTTAACGTAACCAACCGAATGGAGTGTAAGACAACGTTTGTAGTGGCAGAATTAAATGGTTTTACGCTTGCGGTTTTTTATAGCTATATTAATGTGGGGTATTGGCGTTGCCACTGTGTTGCACATTCGTGTGTTGACAGAAAACGAACTTGCTAGCTAAGTACGGTCTGTACAAGTCATTCTCAAAGCTAATCTAATCGGAATCGTTCGCCTCAGCTTGAAGCACTGGCATACTTATAATTTAGTAACTACCAGTGCTAAATTTAATACAGATCATGCATTTTCTGATCTAAAACAACTACATTAATATGAGAGACGTGGTAGGATTGATAGTATCATTTTCGGTAGTTACATTAAATTTGGATCGTTTCGTGGGAATTGTGTTAGTTTTTACTAATATATCAACACAATAAATATATCATTTCTGGCATTCAAAGACTGTGTTGCTTAAGAGAAGACCAATTTAATAAAGTTTATTCATGATATAGCTCATATCCATATTGTATTATTGAAGGTAGACCGAATACCCAATACTTGTGATTGAGCATGATCTAGTCTGCACAATTTTAGAAAAAATCACAATATATTAAGATACAATTAATTCACGTTTTCCTTGGATATAATTTAATAAATAATACATTCTTGTGCAGCTTTGGGAATAATCATTAATGTCAGACATTTTTGTAAGATTATCAAATATATTAAATAATTACAAAAATATATAAAAGGCACAATAAACTCCTTATAATAACAGAACACGTATAATAAATAGTATAATAAAAAGTTTCCAAAATTCAAGTTTTGTAAGGTAATCAAAATCATTTTTGAGACACCATTACTATTTGTATTGGCTACATGTAGAGTTCTAAGCAATTTTTAACTCGACCAAGACAGCAGAAGAGGTAATGAAAAACTCATGAGTAAGAGACATGAAGCCAGCAAAACAGATGTCCATTGTAACTTCCAGAAGACAATGGTGTTTGGCTCTAGCAAAATCTGCAAAGAAAGACACGGATGGCTCATTTCACCACCTTTTCACTATGTTGTAATGATTATTTCCATATATGTGTATAGCTAGTGCAAAAGTCTGTCCATATCTGCTATATGAGTAACTTTATTTACACTGCATCCATATTTTTGTATGTTTTTTTTTTTTAACTGAAGGTGAGAACTAGTGAGGATGACGATGCCGCCTGTAGGAGCAGTATTTGCAACTATAGCAGGAGTGATGGCCATCCTCTTACACTCTTCAATTCACAAGATAGAAGAGGGACACCTTGCTGTGTACTACAGGTACCTCGGAACAGTTTGCTAACAACTGTACCTGACATAAGTGACACATTTTCCATGTGAAAGTGGTGTTGTTTTTCCTGTAATGATAAATATAAATTTAACCAGAATGTGGAAATATAATCCTATTGCTCATTCTTGTTTCACCAAAAGGTAGAAAGAAGAGATATAAAGATATTTTGTCAGTGTTTGCTTTATTAAGCCTAGTATAAGTATTTTCTTAGTGAAATTAATGTAATGTCCTTCCTGACTACTGTGTGAAACATTTGATCATCATGTCACATACATGGAGAAATTACACATAAATGAGGTCACAAGAGTTGACAGCCATGGAGTTAAGAGTTTGCAGGAGGACAGAATAACAAGAACACCTCATAATTTAGCCCACACTGAGCTTAAACATATCAACTAAATGTTGTAGTATCTCCTATCGCTGTTGATCTACCACTTACGACCAAATCATTTGTTTGATTCAGAGGTGGGGCATTGTTGACATCACCCAATGGTCCTGGATATCACATTATGCTGCCTTTCATCACAACTTACAGATCAGTGCAGGTAAACTCAACTTTATGTAAAATTTGTAATTGAAGCAAAATGTTACAATACAAAACCAAGGTATGGTGTGTTATGTGTGCAGAGGGGTTCTCTGTGAACATTAACCTTTACTTGGCTACAGAATGCAAACCACAACTTAGTGGAGGCTCCGTTTGTTGTTATAGATTGATTGAATGAATCAACACATAACCTCAGTTATAATGGATTTATGGATATTTTTTCTCTTGCGGCTCCAAATCAATATGAAAGTTTTGTCTAATGTATATTTTATGTTAACATTTCAAATACTTGAAGTAAATAGTAACTGGTCCTTTTGAAAAGTACTGTCATGTAGTAGGAAATACCACTTTGATTATTCAAAGCATGAAGATTTGAATATGTATGTTTCAGACAACACTCCAAACTGATGAGATAAAGAATGTGCCTTGTGGAACAAGGTAAAAAAAAAAAAACATTCAGGAATTGTAGCTTTTGTGACAATGACCCACTGACTTAAAAATGATTGTCATTTCCTTTGCAGTGGTGGTGTGATGATCTACTTTGACAGAATAGAGGTGGTCAACATGCTGGTTCCTTTAGCAGGTCAGAAATGCATGGATTCGCGTATTGCAAAGTGTCCACATGGTTTACTTGAGCTCCGTCAGCCTTTCTGTATTACAGTTCTCTTATCTCATACTTCTGGGCCTATGTTTTTAGTGGTGGACATTGTGAGGAACTACACTGCTGATTATGACAAAACTTTGATTTTCAACAAGATTCATCACGAACTGAACCAGTTCTGCAGTGTGCACACGCTACAGGAGGTCTATATTGAACTGTTTGGTAAGAACACATTTGAACAGTAATTCTTCCACGTTTTTGGAAAATGTCCTTTTTATAAGTGATTAACATTTGGGATAATTGTATAACAGTTTATTTGACTTTTTATACATACTTCCTGTTCTCTTATTTCATGGGAAATATCGGTCCAATGCCATGTCACTATTCTCTAATTTCAAAACACAGAAAGGAATTTTTGCTGTTTTCATTTACAACATTTACTGAAATTTGATCCCCAGTGTGTTTTGTATTTCAACACCTGTTTTTTTTTTTCAGACATCATAGATGAAAACCTGAAGACTGCTTTGCAAAAAGACCTTAATGTTATGGCCCCAGGGCTTACAATACAGGTACCACAACACACAAACTCACTCAAGTTGGAACACTGACAAAACCAGGCTGATGGATATAAGAATATGGCCTATTGGGGATACATTTTACACTATAAGTGAACTTACTGATTGTAAAAGCTGAAACTAGATGCTGGTTTATTTGACGAAGCTGAAATGATACACTTCAGGACACATAACATCTTTTTGGTGAGACAGAATGTGACTTATACTTGTGTACAGTAGATGCTAAAGGCCAGTGATAATTATGTTCATTTTATATTATCATCAATATGCAATTTAAGTAGTTGTCGATTATCTTGCACTGCTCTTTGCAGGCACAGAACTGTGAAGACTCTATAAAAGAGCAGGTTAAGGGCCTGTTTACACAAACCCGGGTATTTGTGAAACATATTTTTTTAAGCTCCATTGAGAGAGAAGAATATGTTGTGCACCCAGCAGCATTTTTTTTAAAATTTATGTTCATATTGATCCTCATAAATACACTGTCAAGAGTTGTTAAACCATGCCAGACCTGTTGGTGACCAAGTTAGACGATGACAATTACACACAAGCCAGTCAGAAGCCTCATCAAGAATCACAGATACTCCTACTTCCTGTTTCATTCCACCGAAGAAATTGTTTGTTTGGACTGACAACAAAGTTGAGCTACTTCTGAAAGTAGCTCAAAACTACAAGGCCACCAATGAAGCTCAGAATGTTGACTGGAAGGCTGTCAAAATGAAATACATGGACATATTGATGTTGTATTTGGAAAAGTATCCAACAAAGGCTAATGACGTTTTCCCACGTGCTATGGGACACATATCCCAAGCAACTGAGATTTCAAAAAGCTTCACTTTTGCCTGAGTTTTTATAAAGATGTGTTTTCAGAGGAAAAAACTTTGTGTATAAACGAAAGGAACAAAGTCAAATATCTGCGTTTTCAAAAATACCCAGGTTTGTGTAAACAGGCCCTAAGTGCACAATTCCAGATGGAAGGATTTTGCCCCAGTGTGTTTTGTCACTGTTGTTTGAACAATATTAAGGTTTCTTTTCTATGCTGTACTCTCTGCCCCTAAACCAGTATGACAGTTTTTGTAGTTATCGGCATATCAACCATGAAAACGATGAATGAATAACACTCTTTAACAGGTTTTGCTTGACTTTTCTAAATCCTCGGTTTCACTTTCTCTCTGTCTGTGTTCTTTTAGTCGATCTTTTAACAAAAGGGTACATTGTAAAGCAATGGTCCAGTAGTATTGATGCAATACAGTCCCACGTGTGCCTTTGACAATATATTTTTACAGCTCTGACTGCAGTTATAATTAGATCTGCACAATGCATCACATAACCACAACAAGAACGCACTGTGTGACTCTATAATTACAAAAGACTGCAATTTAGTGAAATGAGAAAAGATTAATTTTGAAATGTGAATGTCCATACCTGTAATAAAATACCTAACAGTTTATTTATCCTCTGTTGTAATATTGTGATTAAGGCAGTCCGTGTTACCAAACCAAAGATCCCTGAGGCTATCAGGAGGAACTTTGAACTCATGTGAGTTATATATCTACTCTTAAAATCATAGTCTTTGCATGTTTCAGATTCTTGTATGTGACCCACCCACTCAGTTCAAGTCAGACCACGCAAAAAAAAAGAAAAAATGGTCAGAGCTTTATTCTTTTTGTGTATGTGTGCATGCAGGGAAGCAGAGAAGACTCGTCTGTTAATCACAGCTCAGACTCAGAAGGTGGTGGAAAAGGAAGCAGAGACTGAAAGGAAGAAGGCTATTATTGGTAATTGTGGTGGTGGTTTACTGTAACTCGGCTTGTTTGATTTTTATTTGCATGACCACAATTAGAATTTTAGCAGTTTCCCCTTTTCCCATTCATGTGTAAAATGACCCCCCCCACCACACACACACACACACTGTAATGCTGCTAAAGTTGACCTGTATCGTTCTCCTACAGAGGCTCAAAAGGTGGCTCAGGTAGCAGAGATCCAGTTTCAGCAGAAGGTGATGGAGAAGGAGACAGAGAAGAAGATCTCTCAAATTGAAGGTTGTCCCTGCGGTTTTATGGCTTCTGTCTAGAAAGGAGGATTTGTTGCAGTCGCATTTATTTTGCTGATTTTTCATGTGTCCGTATTTCTTTTTTCTTCAGATGCTGCGTTCCTGGCGAGGGAGAAGGCCAAGGCTGATGCAGAATATTACACTGCTGCCAAGTTTGCTGAAGCAAATACGGTAAAATATCTTGTTGACGGTCAGAAACAGACACACAACTAAGCATAACATCTGACGTTCACACCCACTTGTCTTTTCCTGAATCTTTTTCAGTTGAAGTTAACCCCCGAGTACCTGGAGCTGATGAAGTACCAGGCCATTGCAGCCAACAGTAAGATCTACTTTGGACAGGACATCCCTAACATGTTTGTTGAAGGAAACAGCCCCCCCAAGTCTGCACGCCCCCCTAATCTCCCCAACACTGAATCAGAGTTACTTAAAGCCAAGCTAGAGGGACAGTGAGTGGATGATCTGCCTCCGCACAGGACAATGAAACCTGCTGTGCACTTGTCTTAAACTGAAGGTGATTGGTTGGATAGCATTGCGGCTAGTTTGGTGGACAGCACACATTAGTCTTAATCTAAATGAGAAAGAGGTTGAACGACAAGAGGAAGTGAGAAGTAGGAAGTACAAAAAAACCTAAAAGGGACAGAATACTGTTTTTACCTTCCACTTTGGAGAAAAGAGGTGAGAAAGATACTAATGCCATGGTTACAAATCTACAGCATAATTAAATGCTTATGCCTGGGAAGACGACAGGAAGTTGTCGCCCCAAATCTATGTGTGCTTGCAATCAGTGCAGTGTTTATTTTGCTTATGATCTGCATTAATTTTGTTTCTTGTATGCAAGAGGAGTGAATTGTGATTAAAACACGTATGATTTTCAGAAATAATACATGGTTAAAGTGAACTGGAACCTGACAGGTGACACTAATTATTAGCAGGACAGTCCACGTAAGAGTACTTGACGATGGGTCGTCTGTGCCATCTTAACTGGGTCACTTGCTGGCTCTTCTCTTTCAATGTGAAGGCTGTTTATTCACCTTGTATCACATGCTGCGGGTGGATTAACTCAAGAACTTCGGGGTTACATACCAAGAAAGTGTATGACTACATTGAGCCAACGTACTCGGGACAGCTGGATGAAACGGTACGGCTCCACACTCAAAATCTACCCATGCAATATTTTATCAAAGATACAGTAACTTCCAAAAACAAGTGGCCTGACTTTGCCCAGTTATTGCCTGAACCCACATAGATCCAGCTACTCAAGTCTTTTAAGTTGGAGGTTGTAGTTTCTGTAGTTAATATACTGTACAGTGTAGTGTGAATTATTGTAGTAACTCATGTTTAGTGGATGGTAGACCGGTAATAGTTTGCAGGTGATTAGCTGTGATAAGGCAGTCGCCACAGAAAGACTTGAGATGTTGCACTAAAGATGTAAACTGTGGCATTAACTGTGAAACCATGAGAGAGAAAAAAAAAGTTTCCAGCGCTGCTAAAAGACAAACTGATTTCCCTCCTTTATAATCTTTCATACCAGATTAGAATTAAATTTGTTCATTTATAGAGGGTTTTTTCCCCCCTTCGTCCATCTAGTTTAGTTCAGTTTAGTTATGCCTTGTTTTGTTTTTCTCTTTGGGCTGTGCATGTTGAAATTTCATAGTGGCTTGATTTAAGATAAGTAGTGCCTGCTGCGACTGTCTTCTGTTTCTGCTGTTGTCCAGCATACTCTTAATATTTTAAAAATGCTAATTCTCAGGAAATTGGTCTTTATTTCTTGTTAAACAGCCTCTTGGTGTTCAGAAGGGCATCACTATGACTTTCAGAGTCTCCTTTAGGTATTTGAGGTGTCGCTTTTCTTTTTTTTTTATGTTTTATCATACCAACACTGAGGTGTGCTTGAGCATGGCCATTAGAGCAGTTTGGGTTTGAGGGAGTCTGGTTCAACTGGGATGTTTCGGGTGTGACTGTGGGGTAACTGTCGGGTACAGGGGGGAGGGGGCTCCGAACATGAGGATGGTGACTTGTCGAAATAATAAGACGCGATGCAAGCAAAAGCTCCTTTCCTCTTTTAATTGTTTACAGTTTTCTGCAATTCAAGAATTCAGCTGTTGAGGTTTTTCGAAGTACGATTCTTTCAAAAGCAAAACATAGTTCTTAATTGCTAGAGTAATGAAAATATCTTTAACCTCTGATCAGTTTGGTGACATGAGGTCAAGTATGACTGAATTTATGCAGGAACGCGAGCTAAAATATATCTATCTTGGTGCTAGTGGTGATATATATAAAATTTTTCTTATGCTCTATGTTACTAAACTAAACTTTCAATATTAAGAATTTACGCCTTAAATAACTACAATACACCCCTGATGTTGGAATAACAAAAAATAAAATCAGTGATATTAATTTAGTAAAAGGCCATGGTTGAACTTTGCATACGAGACTTGTTCTGAAGAACTTGCACAGATCATAACGTATCCTCAACATAAACTGAGAAAACACAACTAACAGTGGACACTACCGGTGTTTGGAAGATGTCCTGATGTTTACTTGACCTCTGAATGGCAGTTCAGAACTGCACTCTCTATTTGATTTGGTGGTGGGTTTAAATAAAGATGCAAGAGGGGTTTGAATCACTCACAGACGATTTTGATTTAAATGATTTGTCAATTTTTTTGTACAATCTGTGAAATTAAACATTGTCTCCTTGTTTTAAAAGGTTTATATGCAAAATGTTTTCAAGTTTTGACACTGTTCTTATGTAAAATAAAACCTATTTTGGTACTTTGTTTTTTTTCTCTTTGCTGTGTATGTGTGGGTGTGTGTTTTTTTTTATTTGTATGTTACTTACCACCTTGTCAAGTTGTGGATCAACCCAGCAGAAACATAATGCAACACTTTTGTGTTACTAAATAGTCAATTTGTAAAGCTAGATTTTAGTCTAAACTGCTTAAATGGGAATGTGTGCTTAAAAGAAGTAAATTCATTTTGCCAGGTAATGACCTCTACAAGTTAAGTTTTTCATAAAAACTTAGAACTGTATTTTCCATATATATATATATATATATATATATATTTTTAACTATTTGTAAAGATAGTCAATCCTAATTAATACTGGTACAAACCCTTAAAACTTGATCAACCTAATCCATTTTTTTTTTTTGGGTCAGATCTGTCCCAGAGTACCAGCAGGGGGAGCACCAACACCATTTTAGATAAAAGTTTTGACAAATGGCATTGTCTTGCACATTAAAGAGAAGTAATGAAATAACCAGTTTAAAGCGTAACAATAACTAACAAATGACTTTTGTGTTTAATGAGAAAGTGGGAAATCTTGTGATGTGCATGTGTTGACAACATGGTGTTTTCAGCCATGTGAGAATGAGTCACTAACCCCCTATGTAACAATCTATCATCCAGGCCATGTTGTTATAACCCATATAATGTGTTGGAAACATTTCAGAAGCCAAGCTCTGTTTTTCTGTTTGTAAGATTATCTCAAGAGGCCAAGTCTCTCACCCAGAGTCCTGCCCTCAGCAAGTCCAGTCAGCTGTTCCCATAGACTTGCACAGTATGTGTCTTTCTGAGCAGATGAAGGACCATTTCCTTTTAAGCATCATACCACCAGTGTCTGTGTGGGGTTTTTTTTTGCCATAGGTCCCTTATCCAGATAAAGGGAGGGTGTTTGGTTTTAGTCTGACTACTCCAGATGTCAGAATTTGTGAGAAATACGATCACAAAGCATGTTTGTATTTAAGTGTAAATAAACCTCACTCATCCTCCTCTTGTTTATTTAACTAAATATTTTTTGGTATAAGCCTGGTGGTCTGGTTTTTTCTATGTCAGTGGGTGCAAAGTCAGCGAGTTTAAAGCCCTCCCACACAGGAAGTAAGGTTAAGGTCAGGTTTTCTCCTTCCTGGATGGACCGATGTTCCTCTTTTCCTTCCTTTTGTTCTCAGCTCCCATCATCAGCTCTTCATCCTGAACCTGAACCCCCTCCTCAGAGTCAGTGAGGTGTGACTTCTCATCTCTGACTATAAACCTGGTTCCTAAGCAGTAGAGCGATGCTGAAAGTGAATCACCAGTGGCAGTCAACACCATCATCAATAGCTGCTCTGTTCTGCTGTTTTCCTCCACATACCAATCCTGTGTGTGTGCTTGAGCAATGCTCACTCATACAAAGACCATCGCCTTTGTTTTTTCTCAGCGTATCATTATATATCTACCACATGATTCTCTCAAGGAAGGTCCTCAGGGTAGATTGAAAATTATTACTCAACGGCTTAAAAGTTGGCTGTTCAGGTTTTCATCATCATAATCACCTAATTAAAACACCTTGCATTCCTACACTGTACAGATTAACACAAATACAATATCACATATGGGATTTTGTTAGTATAACCAAAACAAAACCTATTTTTGCAAGACTTAATAATAATTAGATACTGATTTCAGTTCTGAATAAGGAGCTAGCTCATTCAAACTACCACTTAATATAATTAAATGTCTAATGTATCAATGTATATATGTATTTGGACATGTGTCTGAGTATGTACAGTATATGTGTGTGTATATGTATGTATATATTTTATATGTTTAGGTTAGATTAGATCAAACTTCATTGTCATTGCCCATGTAGAAATACAGTGGATGGATGGATGGATGGATGGATGGATGGATGGATATTACTTGGTTACAACAGCAGAAGTGTAACAGCTGCATGTATATGTGTGTGTGTGTGTGTGTGTGTGTGTGTGTGTGTGTGTTGCTTTTTTAGACAAAGAGGGGTAATAAGTTCTCACTCCTTTTTGAATATGACTTTTTTCTTGTTTTACTTTTTTAATGTTTATTATAATTTTTTACTTTTAATTTTTATTTCAGAAATGTGCTGTGCAGGGAGATTGACTGGTAGCATTCAGGAAGCTTGTACCATTCCATATTCTGAATAACTCAATAAAAGAATGTAAACTAAATAATACATGCAGCTTTAAAGATATCAGGTTAGTAGATAAATACTGTGGCCTGAAAAAGATACACCAGTAACACATATATACTTTTCAATTTGTTCTCATTATGTGTAGATGTAAATATATCTATGTGCATTTGTCAATATAAACAAATGTAAATTTACATATAGATACATGTACATTTTATTAAGGCATATGTATTTCTGTAAATGATAAATGTATGATTATCCACAAAGTGTTATTATGATGTTATCTAATGTGAAAATGACACTTGATGCCTGTGGTAATCTTTAGTCTAATGCTAAATATACATGAATTTAATAAATATAATCACAGATGAACATGTGCATACAGTATAAAGAATGTCAATATTTGAGACATTTGAACACAAACTGGAATTTAAAAAATATATATTTTACCAATGCTTTATCTTGTGTATCTGTATAAAACAGCACAAAGTATTATTGGGAACCGCTCACCACACAACTGCAGTATGCTGCTGTAGGGCAATAAAGAACAAATTAAATTTTTTGTAGGTGAAACTGTTTTATTTTACACAAGTGTACAATACCAATGAAATCAACATTCACAGTAAATACATACATTATTCCTGAGTGATGACTTTAATTATATAAGTGAGAGTGAGTGATGAGAGACATTTCTATATTGATAACGTGTGCTTCACTGTCGTGTTGGTGATTGATCAAGTGTCAGTGAAGTAATTAAGTGGAGCTGCAGAAGATCATCCCTTCCTGATAAAGCACAGCAGGTCGTCTTGCTCTTGTTATTCTACACTAGCAGAAGAACCAGATCAAAGACGAGCAGCAGGGACAGACACTGACACATTGACCAAAACACAACACTACATCTTATCTAAAGTAATAATAACAACGCCAAGCAAACTCTTCTCACTGGCCTGACCTATTGTGGCTCTCTGGGTTACTTTTAACATTTCAGTACAGGCTGTTTTTTTTCCTATATTTGGTCCTTACATAAGTTAGAAATTAGGTCATCAACAACCTCTGTCTATCTTTATAAATCTTCACACTTAAAACAAGAAAGCGAAGTTCATAGGATATTCATAATTCATTGTAATTCATATGAATAATGTAATTTTAGACTGGGGAGGAAGTGACAGTCATAGTGTTAAGACATAGCACTGCCTGCATTTTATTTGCAGCAGTGGGTAGCTTCTAACTAGAAAATTCTTTTGCTGTTTTTACTTGCTGTAATCTGCACCTACTTTCAAAGAATAAGCCAGACTGGTCAGTTGGTTTAGCGAACACCTCAGTGTAAAGGTGTAAAATTCATCCTAATCTGTATCCAAAAACCTACAAGTGACTTTTCTGCAACAAAACCTCTGACATTTTAGAGCTAATAAGGATAAAGAGTTAATAAAAATTAAGAACATAACGGTTTGTATTTATAAGGATTCAGAAATTATTTCTACTTTACATAAGACAGATGGCTACTGCCGTCAAATCATGATGTCAATACATCACAGGCTGTAGATTAGGTAATCACAGTATCTGTATAAATAACTATTAAAAAAAAGACATATACAATTTAAAATTCAAATGATATTTCCCATATTCACACTCTAAGGATCTGAATATGTTTTTCTGCTCTTCGTATTTGCACTTTACATTTGCTGCAGGAACTATAGAATTTCCCCATGGTAGGGTAAATAAAGTTCTATTCTATTCTATTCTATTCTATTCTATTCTATTCTATTCTATTCTATTCTATTCTATTCTATTCTATTCTATTCTATTCCATTCTATTCTATTCTATTCTTATTGTGCAACTAACACTTACTGCAACATCCATGTGAAAAATATACTTAGTGTTTGAGATAACCATTTTTCACCCCAAAAAGACATACCATGCAGTCTTTTAAGACATGTCTGTTAATCTGTCTTATGCTTTTCAGCAGGTTTGGTGCCTGTATTGCTTACATTTGTCAAGTACTAGAGCATGTTATTGGTCTTCATATCAGCGAGTATTGGCTTTTGTTTTGTACATCTCCAGATTCCGCGTCAGTTCTTCGATGCGCATGTCTTTCAGGTGAACCAGATGCTCTAACCTGTCGACCTTCATCTGCAGAATCTACAGTGCAAGCAAAAAAAAAAAAAAAAAGACATATAAGGATGTGTTCAAATTAAGGCATTGTCTTTTGGAATGATCTCATTGACAGAAACTTCCTGAATTTTGAAGAGTTTTAAGGAAATATTGCATTTGAGTCACTATTCTACCTCTTTCTTAACTTCCACATGTGGCTGCAGATGGAAAAGAAAAAAACTTACATCCTCTGAGCAGCGATTAGTCACCGCTGATACAGCATATGACACATACTGCATGGATTACACACACACTCTTAAATTTCCCTTTCTCCCAGTCTCCCTCTCTCTCTCTCTTTCTCTCTCTCACACACACATACACACACACACACACACAAGTGAAGTATCTTTGTTTGCAGATGTTACACCAGTGAGCACCATGGGCTTCCCGGATCTGGGGGTGTGTTCGTACCTCCACAGTCTCCTGCAAGGCCAACAGAGCTTGATCTTTTTGATGCAGGGTTTGTCGGACAGCAGGATCCATGTCAGCATAAAACTGTGCTGTCGGCTGCAGTTTGCTGTGTAATACATATATATATATATATATATATATATATATATATATATATATATATATATATATATATATATATATATATATATATATATATATAGTATATATATATATATATATGAATATAAAACACATCTGATCATGTAAACACTTGATTTTCTTGACTGAAATGAGAATAATGTTTTACCTGTTTTTCACTTTGCCCTTTTCATCTTTTTTCCTGTCATCTGTCACTTCAGTTTGAGGCTTCTCTAATGACAAAGACAAAGCAAAGTTATCCAAGTTTAATGTGAATATACATAGTGAGCCTGTGTGTTCTGTACAGTGGTGACAGTAGAAGCATAGGAGGAACAAGGTGGGTGATGTGCACAGGCAGAAAGAGGGAGGAACACGTTAGGATTAGAGGAGGAAAAGAAAAAAAAATTAAGAGGTGTTGACGTCCAGCAGTGCTAAGTTCAGACCAGTGACAAAGGCCATCTGGTAAGGTTAGGAGCTGATATGAGGGCCTGAGCTGTGGGTCTGATAGTGGATTGGTTGTAGATGGAAGGGGAAAGAACAGAGGGAGGAAGGAAAAGCCTGAGGCCGACTTTACAGGATGGTATCAGGGACAGATGAGGTATGAGAAACGGAAGGGTGACACGTCACCTAAAGGTCGTGACATTTTCTAATCAGTCCTGTCTGATGCAGTTAAATGTAGGTGCGTTTGTGTGGTCACTGCAGTCTCAGGGGTAGATTAGCATCGACAGAGTTTTTGGCATGGCACAACAATGAAAATATCAGGATGTTCAGAAAAGGAAGGGAAACAGAGAAGTTCGTGGAAAACATAATTTCATAGCCAGAAGAAACCTCACTCCCAAAACAAAAGATATGCTGATTTAGTGTTGGTAAGCTGTCTAGTAGATAGAGCATTGTTAAAAATATCACCTACTTCCCTTTGTGTTGCTAAAAAAGGTTAATTTTATACAGTTTAGCTTTGGTCAAGATGACTGACTTACATATGTCAGCAAATGTATGTCATGGATAATGAACAAGGTAAAAAAAAACAAACAAAAAAAACAATCAAATTATTTCTGTTAATTCAACATTAAAGTTATTGCTCATCAGTTTAATACCCTTTGAACCTACCCCCCCCCTGTTTTATGATATGATGGCAGATGAATTGGTCACAGGATAAACTTTAATCAATGACTAATATATGGATCATGTCTGCCTCTTAAGCAGTAACAGATGTAAAGTTAAATTCACAAATAATAATTAAAACAAGGTACTCAACTTGTATAATGTTTCTCTTGAATCCTGATGTCATAGTATTCCAAATCCTGAGGAGAAACCTGTAAAGTGGTTACTTTACAAATACTGAACAAAACTAAAGCAGAAAAGAAAAACAACATGTTAAAAATTATGTCATTTATGTATAACACAGATAAACCAGACCTGTATATTGTCTCCAAGCTCTGTTTTTTGGTCTATTTTTTCCCTCAGATGGTTCAGTACAGGTTCTATCACCCCTGCAGTGCTCAATACAACCTTCTTCACCGTCTCCTCAGGCACGTGAAAATGCAACTTGGAAAACACTTTCCTGCTCGTAGGAAAAGAAACAGATGTTTTTAATTGACAAAACTAACTATATGATGAACAGTAGCTTTAAGGTCATTAGTCTCACTATGAAAAAACACAGAGGGGGCTGAAATGTTAAAAACAAAGACACTCATAAATTTGTGCCTGGCTATGGGCCATATCAGTGGTTTGGGAGAAGATGAGTGGGTGTGTTTGACTTCGCTCTCACAGCTAGATGTAGATGAGGCCTGTGCAAGTACTCCAGAAAGGAACATTAAGATAACTTAAGCATTTTGCATCAGTGTCAGAGAGTGATCTTCAAAAGTTTTGCAAATAGAATACTGTAAAGAAATAATCTACTGAAATGAAGTCTATATAAATGTGATTTTATACTAATTATATCTTTTGTGTGATTTAAAAAAAAAATTCGGTTTGTGTGTGTATATGGGAGTGTAGCAGTGAAAAGTAATAATTTATTACAAGCTTTCAGCTATGGAACAGTTATCTAATGTTGCTGAATGGAGTAGAGGTATCTCTGTTTTATATTAAAGTTATGGAAGAAAATTAGGGCCACTGGAAAAATTAAAGTCCAATATATATTTTTAATGTGAAAAAGTGAGAATTCAGACTGACCTTTGAATTTTATATATATATATATATATATATATATATATATATATATATATATATATATATATATATATATATATATATATATATATATATATATATATATATATATATATATATATATATATATATATATATATATATATATATATATATGTGAGAAGTTTTAACTGTTTTTTTATTCTGTTTTATTTTTTAAAATAATTGCTCTGATATTTCTGGGGGGTAAGATATTTTGGCTTTTGGCTCAGAAATCTGACTTTAATCTCAGAATTCGGATTTATTCAGAGAAAAAATGTATTTATTTAAATACTGAACTTTATTTTTTTCTTTCCCCAGTAGATGTAATCCTCTTCCCAATAAAGCAGAAGTTGAAATATAAAGATAACCAGAATGCAGGAAATGAAGTGTTTTATTATTAGTATTTGTTGTAAGGGGACCCCCTGACCCCCCACTTAATGTGTTCCCAACATATACAGCCAAAACCTGCTTCCTGATGGAGCACATCCTCACATATACATAAACAATGGGATGTCTTGCCTGTTTAGGAGGTTCCAGTTGCTGAGCTTCTGTTGTGTGTTGTTTGCAGGAATATAGTTGTGCAGGTCAACAAGTTTTGGGAAGAAATGTTTCACAACCTCAGCAGCCATCACTACAGATGGGTCATTAAAGAATAAGTCCTTAAGCAAACAGAGTTGAGCTTCAAAACAACGTGCACAGAACAACCCCAAACAAGATTAGACATAACTGGAGATAGCTACGTGACAGGATCTGTTCTAAAAGGACTGCTTTAGGTCATATTACTCTGATTATTATTTTAACACCATGTGTAAACTCCTAGCTTAAAAAGCCCACTACCTCCGTCGCTGAAGTCTCTGGTGATGTGTCTTTTGGGTCGGGACAGAGGTATTTTATCTATCCAAGCGTACAAATCCTGTAGCTCTTCCTCAATCAGATCTCGATCCATTATTTTAAAAAATACAAATTAAAAATTAACATCTGCTATGGGAGCATGTTATTTACTGAGCTAAAGCTAATTTAGCTTCCTCGAAAACATTTTGTTTACGGCGTTGCTAGGCAATAGGTACCTATAGCAACACAGACTCGCCCCCACTGGGAAAATTATTAATGATTAAACAGTGATGGCACAATTAAATAGGAAAATAACCACAGTGAGTAATTCTGATTGGCTTTTATTGTAAACATAATTCTACAGACAGAAATGTCAATAAATAACTTTTCAAATGGATTTTCAGTTCAAACGTTTGCAGGACAAAGACCATCATTGGTATCTGATATGGCTGCTGCATAGAATATGCAATGACAAATGCCTTGATCAATTATATAACATAAAAAACATTAGCACAGTATAAAAACATCATCCATCCATCCATTTTCAATTAATTTCATCAATAAAAACTCAGTAAAGTGCCCATGTTGGTGCCACAATTAAAATCCCTTAATTACATATTTTGCAGAAAAGCAGTACCAAAACAATGTGCAGCAATCGTTACAGTTAGTACAACAGTTACAGCATCAATAGTGCAATTGCTTCATAAAATGCCATGAACAAGGTAGAGAAACCTTTCCCTTAAAGAAAATCACAATCTATACTGTAATCATGGCAGTGTAGCCATTTGTCATTTGTAAAGCACAAAAAGCTGAATCTGTAAATCATGGCTTTAGGTTTTAATCAGCACACTGACGGGAACATACAGACAGCAGTAATCCTCAGGGAGACCATAACTGACAGGTATGGACTATCAGGTGTTGCTGATCCTTCAGTAGACCTAGTTTCCACATCACTGCAGATAAACGTCTCCTGGGAAGGTCTTTAAAGCCCTTCTAGGTGAGACGGCAACAGTGTCCTCTGTCAGAGGACTTCAGTGTTCACGCCAGAATGAATGATTCCCTCTGTCATCTGGGTCTGCTGGGGGGCATCAGGGCAACTCTACCTGCAAGCTGCAAAAACAAATTCTGTTCAACTGCAGATGAACTGTCTCTTTTTTTCCTCCTGTGTCTCTGGAGATTGTAGTGTACTTGGCCTGCTCTCTCTCTGTCTCCTCTGGCCTTAAAGTTTATTCATCCTCCTCAGTGGTGCCAAGGAGAAAACTATGTGCTTACTAACTCTCTAACACTGAGCCACTCCTTGTTCATCACACTGCTATGTTGGGACAATGCCAAAACCCACAGCCGTCTTTATAAATGTGAATACCTTGAATAACATTAAGAATGTCTGAATGCCAAATGCTGGCCTTTTGGAAGATTTTGTAGAGTCCAGTTTACTCTGGCTGTGGTCTGAATACATACCAGCTGAGTGTGAGGCAGAGGGACCACAGAGGGCTTCGACTTAACCGGAGGCAGAAGAGGCTTTGGCTTCATTATCTGACAACACACAAAGTCACACAAAGACAATAGACAATGAATGGGTGTGCATTCATGTGTGCTTGTGTTAAACATGTAAAATGACCCGTGATGTCTCTTACTGGTTTTGTTCCAAGTGGTGGTAGAGGTCTAGATGGAGGTAGTGGTTTAGTCTGACAAAACATAAATTATAACAATCAAAACACAATGTTACAAAGTAAATAGGATCTGTCCTCAAAAGTAACGCTGAAAATGTGTGCATTTTACCTCAGAATACACTGGCTTGCTTGGGAAGGATGGTGGCTGCATGAATGGTCGAACAACCTGGAGGAAACCACGGTGACTGGGTTAAATATTTCAGAAGCATGAATAGTCTAAAATATGGTTATCAAATATCAGAAAGCTATCGAATGGAGGGATGACATGCAACAGAATAATCCATTCAACAGTAAAGTTCAGTAAATGTCTTGTAGACAACTATGAAATAAAACCATACAAATTAATTAAATGAGCATCTTTTTCAGCATTATAATGTATAATCTATATCAGTCATGTCCAAACTATTACACAAAGGGCCAGTGTGGCTGCAGGTTTTTGTTCCAACCAATCAAGTGTACAGTTTGACCAATAGACTTTCTGAAGACTGACATCAGTTGATTAATTGAGTCCAGTCTGATGTGCTGTTGCTTGGTTGGAACAAAAACCTGCAGCCACATCAACCCTTTGTGGAATAGTTTGGACATGCCTGATCTATATAGACCCACATCAGTTGGTCTTTGTATTAAAATATGGATTTTAATTCTAAATTTAAAATGAAAACAAAGTAGGAGATAATACCTGTTGAATCTTTGCTACTAGCTGAGGTTCTGCTGGTACTTTTTTGGGTGGCTGTAAAGAACACACACAGACAAATGAAACAAGAAATATCATAATAATTACTTGCATGCTATTTATCACATTGTGTGAGAGTAAACTGCTGTCTGGAGACTATAACCCAGTTATATGAAAATAATTATAACAATGATGTCATTTCAGATGCGACTGGTTATAATCAAAACATCGTCAGATGAAGATTAATCTAAGGAAAAAGACAAATACAGTGTGACTGTTTCTGACTCACTAAGCTCTGGGACTCAGCTGCAGATTTAATAACATATCATGATGGTTGCTCACCTCTGGAGCTGCTCTGATGGGTTTAAATGCTCTGGTAGGAGGTCTGAATGCAGCTGCAGACAGTGGTTTACAGGCTTGGGTGGCAGATGATTCCACAAATGTAGGATGGCTGATAAATGTGGAGCCAAGACGAGGGCTGCTTCGTACACTGCCTGAATGAAACAGTGGGTTGGACTGTCCTGAGGTAGATCGGAGATATCTATAAAGAAGCAAACAGAAAATATGAAAAGATATGTCATCTATATGTAAGATGCAAAATAATTTTTATAGAAGGTATTTCAAGTTGGGATTGTGCAATTGAAAAAACTGCCAAAGGAAGTGACTTTTTCTGGTGTTGCAATTTTTTTTTTTAATAAAAACATGTTACAACATATTGTTATAAATGATGCAAACTTAAATGGAAATTTTAGATTTGTTTTTAAGTGGATAAAGAAGCATCATCATTAATGTAATGTATGAAATATATAAAAAAGTCAAAATATTTGGTCTTGTTTTGAAAGGTGGACAAATTGTCATACCCAATCTGCACTCTGTCACCTTCCCCCTCACTGTTTCTCATTTGTTTTCACACACCTGTCCTCATCACCTCACACCATTTAAGTTCTATTCATTCCTGCTCTCCTTGTTGATTTGCCACTTTACTCTAGCTGTGCCAAGATGGCTGTTTCAGTTCTCAGTCAACCAGACCTGCTGGTTGTGGTTCCTGTTCAGACCATTTAGATTATGGACTTTAACCTCAGGTCTCCTGTGTGAGTTTTTGGGCAGTGCTGCTGTCACCCGAGTGTGTTACTGGTCTCTTCTTTTCTATGCTCCTCCCGAGTTGTGTTCAATAAAGTACTTTTTCATATTTCCAATAAGTCTGTATTTGGGTCATTCACACCATACCCCTGATACAAACAAAAAGTAGGTTTCATAGGTTTTCTTTCTAAATACTTAAAATTGCAGTGAGAAATAATTAGGGTTGTATTAACCATACAGTGGTTGGTTGAACCACCAACTTCAAATATTTGTCCAATTTGAAGTTGGTGGTTCCATCTTCACTGATACTGAAACCAAACCTACGCCCCTTGAAATGAAGCACTGTGGTGTAACAGAAATGTCTCACCCTACTAAGCACATTTTCCAGATGTGAGAGAACACATTTGATGCAAACCCCAGCAAAAAATAAAATAAAATAGTAAATTACTTTTGTATGTTTTTCCCACTGAAGTGTGACTAACTGGAATATCTTTTTTTTTTTTTTTTACATACACAGTAAATTTTGCAGTGTTAAATCAACACTTAGAGAGTTTATTTAACTTCTTCTAGAGTGTATTTGGTCCCATTGTCCCCAAATTAACACTGCAAAATGTACAGTGTATATTTATAGTGATCAATGAAGACTCCAAATGTGGCTTAAGTTATTTCTTTACCTCTTTACGGGGTGCCTCTTTTTCATGAAATACAGCAAACTTCCAATCGCCAGGACCAACATCAGAAGTGTACCCACTGCCAATGACACAGCAAACTGCAGATCTGCCCCTGCACACACAACATGCATACTTACTTTGACAGTATCTTTTTTATTGCTAACGGATGAAAATGTCACAGAATACGTCATCTGTTCCATGAACTAAATTGACTGTAACATGATTAGTTCATTAAATTCCATTAAATAAGTATCTGTTTGTGCTCAGTGAACAAAGCCCAACTATTCCAGAGCTCATTAGACATTAATCTCATGTACTAAATCCTGGGAGAGTACACAGAGCACAACAGAAAACACATAGCTATGAAAAAGCTAAATGTCAAGCTTATAAAGATATGAACAGATATGAGACTATATGTCAAGAAACACAAACACAACTTATTCTATACCTTGAGGCATCTCTGACTGTTGAATGTTACAGTAAGGCGGGGCCCAGCCGGGGTCACAGTGACACTTGCTCTCATGGTTACAAACCTGACAGAGATCACATTTAAAGTCAGTTATACTGTCATGTCTCTACAGAGCCTTGACATTTTTTAAGTTAAATAAATAAATGTCTTACCCCATGGTTGTTGCATTTGGCTGAGCAGTCTTTTGTTCCATACACTCTGATATTTTTAATGTCTTGGCATCTTTGATTGTAGCAAACCTTAGATAAAGACATGAACAAATGCAATGTATTTCATGTACTACCACATTGTGGGGTCTAACAATGTAATAATAAAGTCCAATACTATGTAACTGTAAAGATGGGAATTAATTTAACACTGTGCCTATTACATGGAAATACTTATGACAATTTCTATGTAATTAAAAAAAAGATGTTTGTTTAATTTTACAGTAGGAAAAAAGAACCATTTCCTTTCCATTAATGACATGTAACTACATACGAGTACAAGTCTGATGTACCTCTATTCTATTTGAGTATTTTGTCTCAAAGACAAATACTGTACTTTTTAATCCATTACATGTATTATTTTTAGCTCAATTCATTAATTATTATCCATTCCATCCATTATAGATTCAACAGTCCAACCGTACTGAAAATGAGCCCTTGTTTTTCCAGCTGCAATATTCTAGATGAACATATGAGCACATTAATAAATGTAATTCAGGTATATATTCTAAAATGGACCATTCTACACTTTGTGTAGTTTTACTTGTAACTTTAGTCATTTTGCATTACAGTTGGGTTAGGATTATTTTATGTGAATTTCAGCCAATGCTTACCATGTTGTTGCCACATTTAGTACCAGTGGGAACCAAGCCCAGATCTGAAGGGTAGTTGTCCTCAGGGTTCATAGTTGCCTCATTGCATACTGTATTGCCTACATTGTAGTACGATTTCCTAGATGTTACTGGGAACTCCCACCCACCCGTGCAGAAAAGTGTACCACAGGCTTGATCTCTGCAAACAAAAAGCAAAATGCAATAATCACAAAAGAGCAACAAGTCAATATTAGTTACTGTAGTGTTATATTGACTTTTACGAACCGGCCTGGACATCTCTGGCCAAACACTGTCCTTTTGCAGTTTCCTTTCCGTTGGAAACAGATATCTACAGCTACTTCAGCATCTAAATAGAACCAGAGTAAACACAAGGCAGTTGTAGATTAGAGATAGAATCTATATGAATTAAAGTTATAGTCTGAGAGCAAATCAACATGACATTCAACCTTGCTTTACTTGTACCCCCAGGGCAATTTCAATGTTGATTATAATTTTAATCTTTAACTCATTCACTTTCCTTATATTTTAATTGCATATCTGTCTTGCAGGATTTACATATTTATTTACTGCATTGTAGAGGTAAATGTATTTTTTGTACAATTCCATGCTTCTGGAAATCAGGCTTTAAATAGTAAAAATGTGACATGAAAATATATGTCATTAAGCATTCACAGTAACAATATAAAAATATAATACCAATACACTGAATTGCCTTGTCTTGTTTAATTTTTTTTTATCACCAATGAAGTAAGTATTTTTATTTCAATGTACCATCAGCTTAAAAGATTGATATGTATCTCTTACCTGGTCCCCAAAGTCTCTCGCAATGTTTTTGCCGTGAGGGACATTGTCCATTGTAGCAGTACCCCTGCCCACGGTTGCAGGTTAGGCCATTCTGAGTGTAGGCGTCAGTGGGACAGGAGGCACTCAAACCTGTGCAGTACTCCGCCAGGTCACACTCCCCGGCTTTTGGTCGGCAGACGCTGCCTGTTGGTTTCAGCTGAAAGGAACACAGATGGAGATCCTGACTACTAAAATGCGTACAATCACACATAACCAGCCAGACGCTGCTGTCAGACAGTGTCTAGCTATATGGTAACACATTTGGTATTGGTGTGAATTCACTCATCTAGAAAGTATAATCTCTATGTGTATGTGCTACTTACTTGACAATTATGACAGCACTCTCCTTCTGCACACTGGGCTTCTGCATTCAATTTGCAGGTACTAGCATTGCAGCAAGGATTCTTACATTCCTATAATGTAGACAATAGCATGGGTATATAATATTACAACCCATACTCTTCTGTGCTTTTTATTTGTGTGGACTCCCTGTGCATACCTCTACAGTACCACAGTCACACTCTTCTCCAGGCTCCAGGAAGGCGTTTCCACACATAGGTCCTCCATAAACCCGATCAGTTGAGGGAGTATCAAGCAGACAGGCAGGGTTAACCTCATCCAGAAACCTGCTGAGCTGCTGCTGACTGCAACTGCTAAACACCTCTGGATACACAATACTAGAGAAAGAAATAGAAAAAAGAAACACAAAACCTTGGCTTTGCTTTAAATTCAAAAATGGTAGATTTGAGAATTTTGGTGCAGGCCAAAACTGAGCTTACCCAACACTTTCAGCCATGATGCAGCCTTTTTTTGATGTGAAAGAGCCACACACACAGTTTTCAGTGTCATGGGATAATCCTAGGTTATGACCCATCTCATGTGCAATAGTAGAGGCCACTCCTATTGCGTTACTGTTGTGGTCCTGTGGATGACAGTGAGGGTAAGTAAAACTAAAATCTACTGTATATATGTACATGTGAAAGTTATGTACTTCATACTTCCATTCAATTCATTCTGTTATACCTCTCTATGCAATTACACCTGTACTCTACCATTATATGTTACTATTCAATTAATAAATGTATCTTTACCTCATTGACAGCTCCAGAATTAGAAGTGCACATCGCATTTGTGTTTGCTAATCCAACAGTGGAACCTTCAAAATCCACACCTCTGAAAAAGAAAATGTTATGAAAATGTTATACTGGCCCAAACAGCCTAAAAACATGTACTGTTTGTAGTTTGGTTTGACTAGTTTTTACATCTTACGTGATGAACTGTGCATTATCATGTTTGGTCCTGGACAGCAGGCTCTGTTGACGCCATTCAAGGAAGCGAGCAAGGGTAACCTCCGGATTAGTGCTGACTTCTACCTGATCTTTATATGACCAGATATCCAGTCCGACAAGCATTACACGAATACCAACAGCGCGATACAGCTGAAACAGATCACCATGATGCGCTGTTAGCACATACTTTCCAGTCAGTGCATATATAAACTGTTCACACAAATGTTTCTGAATGACACAAACTCCAGAATCTCCTCTGTAAAATAGCACCAGTGCTGCCTGATGATGCAATCATATTGGCTGTGCTGTTTCTGAATATTCAAAATGGACTGTGTGATACGTGTGAAGATTTTCATCCAAGGTGTGAAGATTCACAGTTAAAGTTAATTTTTTTTTTTACAGTAATAGAACTTTCTCCTCCTTTTTTTGGTCTAAATCCAGTGCAGGAAAGAACAGATAGTATCAGCACAGATTTCCTGTGTTAAGTCCACAATGAAAGTTTGTTGGAGTGCGTGGCATGTGGCATTGCACTGTTACAAAAATACATGACTTTTCCTGCAGCCAGTTGATCTCTACAAATATACAATTACCCCAAATAATACTTAACACAGGTACAGTTAATGTCCTTATTAGTCCTAACGAGAAGCTCTATACTAGGAATTCCCTCTTAAATTTTGCATTCCTGTATTTCATATATTCACAATCTAGATGGATTATGTTTTTCATAGATATAATCATTTACGTACCTTGTCCACATGGTTTGCTATTTCCAGGATTCTAGCCTCAACGATTTTCTTACTCCCAAACTTTTTATACTGAAAAGAAATATTTTGTCAAAATTTGTGGAAGGGAACAGCATCCTGGATGTGACACATAACTGAGAAAGTAAATGATTTAGTAGCAGAAAACAGGGAAGCAGACCTCTTTGTTGTCAACCACCACAACCAGCTCCACCGTTCTTAGTTTGAATGTAGTCTCTTTTGTTTGAGCTCTACTTTTCTGTAGAAACAGACAGGGGAAGACATTAACAATAATGCTCTTCAAGTAATTGGTTAGAGATAGATTTGTTGATATAAGAAATTAACTTTCACAGTTTGAAAGACATTGTGTTTTTGTGACAGAAAAGTCATTGTTAAAATCCAATCCAATGCCTTATATTGTGGATGTGGGGATGAATCTTGTGTTTGCAGACACAAAATTCAAATCCTCCTAGATATCTTTATCTGTCCTCGCTGTGTGTCTTTACCAGACTGCCAAGCTGGAACAGTCCAGACGGACGAGCGCCATGATCATAGAATGTGGTTGTGTTTCCATGGGAACAAGAGCTTCTCTTCGTCCTCAGGTGTTTGTAGTTGTAAATGGCATGGAGTCTCTCATCACTTTGTGTTTCAGAGCTTTTTCTTGCATCCCTCTGTCCTGCCTCAACAAGAGGTTCAATGAGGTACATCTGGTCCTGAAGACGCACAAAACCCCTACAATGCAAAAAAAGTCCAACAAAAAACCTTGAATCTCAATATGTATTCTATGTCTTTTTTACAGTTTCTGCACTCCTTGATTCCTAACAGCCATTAACAGCCTTCAACAGCAGTCATGTTTTATATGAATAAAATCACTTTTAGAATAAAAACCTCCATGGCATTTATTGACCACATTACAAGGCTACATGCAGTCGACTAGGTCTTGTGGATGGAAAAAAAAAAGTAGTGAGAGTGATTCTCTGTATGTCATGCATCACAATAGGAGACTTTCAATCTCAATTCATGGGTGTAATTCAATTTGGCACTCTGTGTAGACCAACATACAGGGTAAAAAAATGTACATCCTGTGTGTCTCACTTTATTCCTGAGCACATTTCCACGCTGACAGAGGAGTCCTCAACTCCCACTATGTGTCCATGGTAATAACAGTGACCCTGAACAGAACAGACATCAATCACTTGTCAGAAAAGCACACATTTTAATTCAAGAATTTATTAAAATCACAAGTGTGTCATAGTTAGCATAAAAGTGTTATTCTAATCAGATGCAGTGACACTTTAATCATAAATAGCAATTTATGGTTCATATAGAACTTAGAACTTCTAGTATTGGACACCATCTCTCAGAACTGGGAACTGATAAATTGAGAAATATCTAGCAGAGATTTCCTGTATGAATATATATTTTTAAAAAAATGGAATTCAAG
Organism: Siphamia tubifer; assembly: GCA_020466265.1. NCBI lineage: Eukaryota > Metazoa > Chordata > Actinopteri > Kurtiformes > Apogonidae > Siphamia > Siphamia tubifer. Next base: position 19,112,957 of record CM035797.1, on the reverse strand, counting down.
ACAGGCTGATTAACATGTGCCAATATGGCATTTTCTAAGTTATCAGAATTCATAGAATGTGTGGCTAATGACTACATTTATTATTAATTGATGGCTAAAATAAACAGGTGTCTCAGTTAAACCACTGACTTAAAACAAGACCGATATCTCAAAAAATACATATCCCACTTTGAGATTTGTTGCCTTAAATGCTAATTTCAACAATTATTTAATTTATAATATTGATTGATTTCCAGGTTTTTTTTTTAATTAATCAGATTGTCTGTGCCTCATACTTCACTATAAAAGCCTTTAAAATTTCACTATTTGTGAAAAACCCCTGTAAACATCAGCCCTACTGTACTATTAAAAAAATGTTTTACAAGTCAGTCAGATTCATTGCAAAACGTGCATTTTCAAATCCTAATTCAAAGTTCTGACTTTGATTGTATTGAAATATCCACATTGTCATTGCACAAAACTAAAATTAAAACAGGCAGATGTTAAAGCCTCATAGGATAACTATAAATGGCTGAGCCTCAGGAAATCCTTTAACCAAGCCTATGTGGTCTGTAAAGTGAGACACTTCTTTGGGAGTACATATTAGACAGTTTCCAGACTGAATCACCACCCACATCTCAGATCTGTTCAGTGATATAAATAGAATAAATAATGTGAAACAAATGGCACTTCAGACTTGAAATCACACCATGTCTATGTGTCCTCTCTCTCTCTCTAATTTTTTTTTTTTTAATATTTCTTCAATATAATATGTAAATAAGCTCTGCCCCCTGCATTCTGTGTATACCAGTAAATGTTTAATGAATGTATGCTGTAGTGCAATGTAATACATGTAGATAGAAAAAACATTAATAGGCAGAGTGAGGTTTTAATGTGAAAGGACAAACTTACATACCCTGAGATCTGGAGTAGTTGTGACTTGGATGCCCTCCTCTGAATAATGGGTCAAAGAAAAGTTTTTTGCAACAAGATTTCTGAAATAAATAACGTTTGTGTCAATAAACAGATCAATAGTGTCCAGATTACAGAGACAATGTAAACAATGAAAACAAGTATACACATGGGAGAGTTAAAATCTGCTTACTTGTTCTTTCCCAGGTGAAGAGTGTAGTTTTCTTCTCCAATTGTCAAGGAGTACTGGAGTACATCGGGGTATGTCTGCAGAAACGCATGCATAGAACAGATTAGAATTCGACAGTTAAAATAAGAAAAAAAAAAACACCAGACAAACTCACAGTCAATGTTTTACCTGTTCTGTAGTGTTGTTAGTGACATGAGATGAGTCCATCAATTTCTGAGGTATGATAGTTTGATACTTCATCACATGAGGTAGACTCACACTGGCCACAGCTATTCCTGCAAGAATCAAGAGAAATTAGAAAAGAAAAGAAAAGAAAAGAAAAGAAAAGAAAAGAAAAGAAAAGAAAAGAAAAGAAAAGAAAAGAAAAGAAAAGAAAAGAAAAGAAAAGAAAAGAAAAGAAAAGAAAAGAAAAGAAAAGAAAAGAAAAGAAAAGAAAAGAAAAGAAAAGAAAAGAAAAGAAAAGAAAAGAAAAGAAAAGAAAAGAAAAGAAAAGAAAAGAAAAGAAAAGAAAAGAAAAGAAAAGAAAAGAAAAGAAAAGAAAAGAAATAAATTGAAAGTCGTACCCCATGAGGAGAACAAAGTCCATATAAAATATCCAGAATACCGCATGTTGCTCTATCGGACGGACTCTGTCATTGTGTTCCTGTCAGTCTGTGGGAAATATCGGGGACGTTCAGCTCTCCGCCCCTCTCTGTCGTGTAATATCCTGAGGAGTACCATTTGCGGCCAAAAAACCATGACTCACAACCACGTCTGATAAAAAGTTAGATATTGCTCTTGCAGGATTTGAATTTAGTGAGGTGAAGAACGAGCCAAAATTAGTTTATACTCAATAATATTTTACTAAGTCATGACTCTCAGTCTCAAAAGACACGCTTGGTATTGCTGGAGAGATCTAGTCTGGATGTAGACAGGGTTCTGTCAGGCTAAGGTTAGTTTACCACCCACTCTATTTTATATTTATAGTATATATACTTACTTATCAGTTACTGTCAGCACAAAATGCGGGACACTAACGGATGCAGGACCAATATGATATTTCTTTGGATAAATCAATAATCAGATGTAGGCATTTTAACCAAAGTTGAATTAAATTAGAATATCATTGGTACCTACAATTAAATAGTAAAAGTAGCTAGCTTGTTTACTGAACAGCATTGTCCCCATCTACTGGTGGAATGATTGAACAGACAGATTTGTTAGGGCTTCTGTATTCATAGTTTTCTATCTCTTTCACCACTGTGTTGAACTACCTCTCATTATTGTTTAAAGCGGAATGTAATTATACTAACCGTTGTTAACTCTACAATGATAAAGCTCGTTTGGGTAAGGTAGCAAGTTAGCTAACCTACTCATGATTTAAAAAACAGGTAATATAAAAAGTTCTGATAAACAAACAATCAAAAAAATTGAAATAAAGAACAAAATTTACAAAATCTTACCGTGTACCTAATTATACTCTCCTAAAGATGAAAATGTACACTTTTAGCTTAACTTTAAAAAACAACACCCAAGTCTGACCTGTAGATGGCGGTATAGCACTATGCCAGTTACAAAGTACAATTATGACGTCATCCGCCGGCGACACTTTTCTACTATCAAAACAGGTAGCTTTCCGACAGATGTCAACAACGCAAGGAAATTATGTTTCAACCAGAACTCGACCAACTTCGTACAGAGGGGGATGTTTTAGTCAGAAGTTGTGCTGATGACTGTCCGACAAATGAAACTGAGCAGAGTGAGGTTGAAGAGAGAAACCCGTTTAACTTCAGCCCGAGGCTCATTCACCTGCACAAGGACCATGAGCTTTTTGAGGTAATACCAACAACAAACACACTAATGTTTTCATTGCTTTTCTGCCGCATGTACACTTTTCCCATGCGTCCTGGAAAACGTGGAATATTAATGATCCGCTTTTGAATCATGGAAAACATGGAAAATGAAAAAATGTAAACTGTACTGGAAATGGCCAAGTTTTCCTGGAAAAGGATTGATGGAAATATTTTTAGAGGAAGTCCAAGAAAGAAAGTTAAAGAGAACAAAATGCTAAGTTGGGAATTGCTAAGTTGAATATTTGTCAGGTAAATAAAATACTACGCTGTAATCTGTATGTGTATTTGCATTATTCAACAACAATTGCTATAATTATTTTTCATAGATACATTATTGCTAAAGATTGCACATTGAATATCTGAGTAATAAACAGATAAAGTTTCTGGGTAAATGCTAGTTTCAACTGTAGAAAATAACACTTCAAAAGTGGGATTTGATCACTCTACGAACTGTCTCTGTAGCAGCTGAACATTTCCTGGAGAAAAATATTCAGGGAAAGAGTGGGAATCCTGATGTACCTCCAATAAGGGTGTGAGTTTGATTTCAGCGTGGGAGAATTAAATATTAGTATTAAGGAAATATGATCTGTTGAAACCAACCTGTTCTGCTAAAGATGCTGATGATTATTTTCCAAAATAAACTCAAGAATGAATTATTTATACCATGAAATGTTAAGTGTGGTGAACATTAATACTGATAGCTATGTGGACATGGCTCCTCCAGAATATGCACTTGTTTTTATTCTCCTCTTCCTTTCTAACCTGCTTCTATTTCTGCATAAAAAGTAATGCAATAAGAATGATATCATTTGATTTATCGACTAAAATTCATCACCCAATTTGATGCACTCGCCCATAACTCTTTTTTTCTCTCTGATAACCTAACTTACAAGTTACAGAAATTAAAGTTAGCTTGCTAATTAAATCCAGCAACGTAATAATGTTTTTCAGATCAACCCTATTAATATTATCTGAACCATTTGTACTTTAAGCCAGTATGTTTTGTGACTATTTACTATTTGTTTTTGTCACTTATTGAGTAACATGAAAATGCAAAACACATTGACAAATCTATATTCTTTTAAGGATGGTGATATCCAAAGACACATGTATCTGCAAGATCTCTACATCACGGCAGCAGATGACAAGCCACCGCTTAGGTATGATATTACATCAAAGCACTATAAAAGTTTTTTTTTTTAATTTTTCTTAGTTATTGATTTTTTTTATTACTTATTAAATTTTTTCTTTATATTGTAATTTTAAACAATGAATGTGAAAAGAAATCTTTAACTCTAAAGACTGGAACTGAAAACATGATCTTTGAGATAATTGTGAATATTATCAACATAAATATCACTTCAATGAACATACTGGGTTACGGTGTACTATTATCCTATTATTATCTTTAACCTGAACAGTTTTTTTTTATCTCTAACTTGAACCATGCTCATGTCCTTTTTCACAGTGTGTCAGAGTTTGCCTGTCACATCTCTGGCTGCACAACAGTCTTTAGCACTTTACAGGAGTATGAGCACCATTACAACTCCCTGCATAGGAATGTGTGCTGCTCCTGCCATCGCTCCTTGCCCACCGCCCGGCTCCTAGACATTCACATTCAAGAATGGCACGATTCTCTCTTCACTATACTTGCTGAGAAGCAAGATATGGTGAGCTTTGGAAATTTGTTTGAATTTTCTACAACTGAAAATAAAAAAAAATTACCACAAGGCAATTAGGATTAGAAGTCACTTTAAATACGCAATAAAACCTACAGTTAGTAAATGTAGCAGAAGTGAAGGACTCAAACCTAAATTTCTGCAGCTCCACAAAGACAATTACACAGTGTAGTTACTACTACCTTCAAACATAACAAGAATTCAACCTCTAATAATAGTCACTTTGTCAAAAAAATAACTTGATAACTTCCTAGCATGCTGTAATTCAAGTAGTGTGAAATAAAACAACACTTCTGCACCTTCTCCAAACTTTGTAGGCTGTAGATAATATATAACATGACACCTGTGATAACATGTAGATCACGGGTGTTTTCAAAGAGATAAACAGGAGACTGACATCTTTAATCTTCTTAAGGCACAAAAGAGCTGCGGAAGCAAAGTGTGTGTTAGTAAAGGTTTTTTTTGTTTGTTTTTCCCTGCATTTTTTTTTTTTTGCTCCTGCAAATTTAAAGAATTTCTGCCTCAGAGTAACTTAATTATGCCTCTATTTTCAGCAATTAGTCAATTTCAGTGGTGCCAAACATAGCAAAACACTTTTTTTAATTTCTATCCTCCATCTGTGTAATGAGCTTCCTGAATACCTCAGCTTTAACTATTAACTTATGCTTAAACCATTAATATTATGGTAATAAAATGCACAACATATTTTAGTATGTAACAATTTATGTGATTGCTTCTATTTTGTCTTTTAAAATGCATTTACTTTTCAGCTTTATTTATTTTCTGTTTTCTTTTCCCTGTTACTTCTTTGACATTTTTCAGTACCAGTGTTTGGTTGAGGGCTGCGGACAGAAGTTCAGAACTAGTAAACACAGGAAGGATCATCTAATAAAAATTCACAAGTACCCGCAAGACTTCAGATTTGACAAAATTAAGAGAGATAGAAGGTAAGAGTGCACATATTTCATGTTGTCCAATAGATGGCAGCAAACCCCCAGTAAAACAGGATTTTCACACAGCAGCATTGTACTGTGTAATCAACACCCTTGAGACAATACAGGCTTTTGTTGCCATTTCAACTGAGGCCAGGATGTATCTTTGAGCAAACTAACTTCTTTCTATAAATATATTTAGAATATTTCACCCTATATGTCAACAAAGTGTTTATTACAAAATGTTCATGCAAAGTTTTAATATATGACTCTTATACGTTTGTCACTATTAAGAGAAAAGAAGAGACATCAGCACAAAGACACAGTCATGGAGGTAGTAGATGATGTGTGTGTGTCTGAGGGTGTGTGTGAGGATATGTGTAGTGTGTTGTCCGACCAACCCGAGCAAGGAGAGTCAATGGAAATGCGTATGACCGATGAGGACGCCACTGGCATGGAAGCCAGTATCGAAGATCCTTCTTTAACCGTTCACGGCACCACAAGCACAGAACCGCTGAAACCTCGATATTCCTACAGGTTAGACTGAAAACAGGTGTGCTAGAATTTACTCATTAGTCTCCACCTGGTTTATCACTGTGCTGAGAGAAACACATTCTGTAAATTTTAAAATATTGCAGGCAAATGTTTATTTACCAGTTATCTATTTGCCAAACTGCAGGAAGTTTTCATTTTATAATTCTTGTGTAATTTTGTGGAATTACAATATTTTTTACTTGCTGTAAAATATGTGATGTTGTTTCTGCTGTTAAATGTTTCAGAGTAACGTCAGATGTACATTTTCTGTCTATGTTTTGTTTTTCTCTTAGGGTTCCTGCAACTATTTGCTTTGGTCAGGCCTCTGTCCGAGGCTTTAGAGGAGGACGAGGAAGAAGAAAATAGTGTTTGAACCTTTTGTTTAGTGTTTTATTTGTAATATTGACTTAAAACAGTATTGACTTTAAATAAAATAAACTTTGCACAGAAACTTTAACCGCATTTTAATTTGTGACAGCCATGCAAAGCTCTCATTGTATTTCAAAGTATTCTGTTTTTAGAAAGTGGGTTTGTCGTTTGATTTTGTCCTTGTCTGTGTTTCAAATAAGATTGTATGTATAGATTTACAGTAACCGGTCTTATGTCAGTGCTTGAAGAGGAATTTAGATAAAGGTTTAAATTATAGTTCACATAAAAATCAACCAAGACTCATTAAAGAAAAAAAAATAGAAAGGAACTGAAGAATTTGCAGCATACAGTATATTTTAATAATTGTACAAAACCCATCAAATAGAAAATACACTGTACATTTTTGTTCTAAATCAGTCATATAACAACATTCTGAGTTTTGCAAAAAAAAAAAAAAAAAAATTTGATGGCCTTTATGTACATTTAATAATGAAACTGACAGTGCCTGCTGCTGACTTGACTTAAAAAATCATTTTGAGGTAAAGTGTATTTTACAACATTTATGTGACACTGGTTAAAGCACAACTGGTAATTAATTTGTTCCATGTAGTGAAATTAATATGAACACAAACAGAAATGGGGAATGATGCGTTTCAGACATTACTGTAAAAAAGAAAAACTTAAAATAACCTTAAATTGGCGGAAGTCAACATATAAGACATGAATAGTGGGACTGAGAGCATAAGAACAAATAATAGGCCCCCGTGTTGTAACTATGGATGCATCTAAAACCACATAAAATAAATGTGGATCAATATATTGCCTCCTTGTATGAACAAATGATTGAAAATTTCTTTAACAGTTCTTTAACGGGTTTTTTTTTCTGTCGACACCACATAACTAAATCTGAGTCTCACAAACATTAAGGCAAAATAGATTTAGAGTAGGTTAAATAAAACCAAATGGAATAATTTGACATTTTACGTTAATCCTGGATAACACCAAATAATTTTACACACTGATAAAAGATAGCCTACACCCTGTCACATTCAAATGGTCACTGCATAACTTCATTTTAAAATGTGTTAGGCTTGTTTCCATTATAAATTAAAAAATAGTGCTGATTTGTATTTTATTTTAAATGAGCACACACACTACAAAAATATTTAAATTACCGCAGCATAGGTGTGACATAGGCCTTAGTTAATCAACTGATCTATTCGTTGAAAAGGGATTAAAATGACCCAACAATTTGTTTTAATAAAATGATCATTGCATACGTACGGAATACATTAACTTATATGTGTGGAAAGAAAATGGGTTCTTTTAGGGTGGACATTTTTGCAGTGCAAGTTATTTGCTGTATAAAGGCATTTTTCAAGGCACCATTCCCATGGATTCAGTAAAAAGTTAGTGCAGGTTAAGACAAATAGTACATCCCATAAGGTCCAGTAAATAGTCCTGGAACGGGTAAGGCGGGACGCGGTCCGTTCAGTGCGCCATAGAGAGTCGGTGCACCCATGGGCGCGTTTAGGGCGAAGGGAAAGGCAAAGGCCGGGAGCAGGGGCTTCGCTGCCAGCTTGATCTTTTCCAGCTCGGCCTCCTGTAGTCTCTTAGCCTTGGCCCTGCGGTTCTGAAACCAGATCTTGACCTGGGTCTCTGTGAGGCTGAGGGAGCTGGAGAATTCTGCTCTCTCTGCGATGGAGAGGTACTGTTTCTGACGGAACTTCCTCTCCAGAGAAAGCAGCTGAGAGGTTGTAAAGGGTGTTCTGGGTTTTCTGTTGTTCTTGTGTTTCCGTAGATTGCACGAAACTGGGCTGGGAAGTCCTGCAAATGAATATAGGAAATGACTGAGTCAACTTTGTCCCACCTTAGGATCAGAATCAACAAGTGTTCAAGTAATGCAAGACTGACTTTTATATCAGTGTATTATAACATATATCTTTATTTAAAACCAAATTCTATCACATTTATCAACAATACTTTTTTTTTTTTTTTAAACACACAGCTTTCCCATTTGTCCAATATTCTATTTGATTTTATCTAACATTTTAATTACATTTCTGTGACTTTTTCCAGAGATTTTAATCAGTGCTTCATAGAAGACATATTTGCTGAGGTTTAACAGAACCTATATACTCACTTGGAGGGGATGCATACGGGGGCTGCAGCCAGGGGTTCGTGTCCTTGTCACTGAGATCCACCACCTCTGCTTTAGGCTGATGAAGTTCCCGTTGTGACGCACACTCCTCCGAACGGACGCAACCTGAGCCAACACCGGGGGAGTGGAGGCTCCTGGTCGGTGTCCTGTCTGACATGAGAGATTCCACGCTGAAAGGCAGATCCACACTTTTGGTTTTGCATCTTTTCACAGGCGACAGGTCCAGCTCTTCGGTGTCCATGCCAGTCTCAGCTACTTCCTCTGGTGAAGTGTCTCCTGGTGCAGCCGAAGGTGGTGATCCATGCGCAGGATTCATCAAGCACGACTGAGGTGCCATAAGCAGCAGCCACTTCCAGTGCAGCTTCCTCCGCTGCTGCTTTTGTTTTTTTTTTTTCCCTCTTGTCACTTCTGTCACTTCGATGCTGAGGAGCTTCGTGGTAAACTTCAGCTTTTACGCACGGACGCACCAGTCCCCTTCACTCCAGCGTCACGAGCTGTTCTCTCTCATCTTGCTGCGCGCCTATGAGCGTGTCGATGTGACCACGTGACAGCCGCTAATAGACCTCTGATAGGCTAGACTTGTAAAGCGTTTTATGGACTTGTGGTACCTTGACAGATGTAAACATCCACGCAGACATATCAGTAACGAAGAAGTTGTGTTCCCATCATGCACTTGTTGACTCTCTCTTTCTCTCTCTCCAACTGTGCGTTCTGATCACATTTTAATTTAGTCGTTTAATCTTCAACTATTTCTGTTCATTCTTTTGCAGATGTTTAGCGCATATTCATCACATGTCAATTGCAGCAAATTATATTTTCAGTCAAAGATCTACTGCGTGCATCTTGCACAGCATCAAATATCAGCTGGGGAAACTAAACAAGTAGACAATGAACATACAGTGGTGGGGGCAAAAAAACGTTTTTAGACACCCCATTGTGTGCATTAAAAATAATTCTTAAAGTCACTGCTGCCAAGTATTGTTTCCTTCTCCAAAACCCACATCTTTCCTTCTGCACATGTTATGTTCTGTCGAGGTCAAAACTGGATGTTTCAACAGAAAAACATCCAGGACATGATGTTAAAACTGTCAGTAATTTATTTATTTTTTCTTATAAACAATAAACAAAAAATAACAATTTGTTATTAAACCGTTTGTCTGATGCAGCCATATGTTTTGAAATAATTTTTTTTTCTGCAAATATTTCACAATAATAATGGAAACTGTAAACATTTTAAGAGTGTATGTAAGCTTTTTTCCACTACTGTAATGGAACATGTAGCAGCTTTCCTCAAGAGCTGATGTGCACTAGGGGTGTCAAACAAATTTCTCAGTTAAGGGGTTACATACAGCCCAGTTTAATCTTAAGCAGACCAGTAAAATAACAGCAAAATAGCTTAGAAATAATGGCAACTCCAAAGTGTCTCTTTGTTTTAATGCAAAAACAGTATTTAAATCATGAAAATGTTTATATTTAGAAACTATCCTGAAAAACTATGAATTAACTAACCATGAAAACCTGAAATTTGTTTTAAAAAATATAAAATAACAGCAGCTCAATGTATTCATACATGTGCCATACACATTACAGTGGATCTACAGATGCACAAAACAAGCATAATTTTGGAGTTGTCATTATTCATAGGTCATTATTGTACTGGTCTGACCCACTTGAGATCAGATTGAACTGTATGTGGCTATCTACAGTATAATCACATTAGCTCTATGGGGTTCCCTTTCATGTACGTCTGTTGTCAGTTGTTCATGTCTAATATATTTTTATTTCTGTGCATGAATAACAATATCAGGATCTGGCCCCTGAACTAAAATATCTTGAGTTACATTTTTTGCAGTCCCCAAATTCATCCCGTGGGCCAGATTACAAACTTTGGTGGGCTGTTTTTAGCCTGTGGGCCCTATGTTTAACATCCCTGATATAGACCACAACAAACTTAATTTGGTGCCTGAGGTGTCGTTACTCATTGTAGGATATTGCTTAAGAAAAAGCCGTTTATTATTAAGTTCCATTAAATCAGTAAGCCTAATACTGGTGGTGATTTACAGTATTATTCACTGTAGAGTTATTATGGTTGTAAATTTTAAGGTCATTGCATGTTGGGTAATGGCATTACCTATGGCTGTGTTTGGGCCATATTTCAACCCATTGTGTTCATTGTCTGTAAGCCCTTTGAGAGTCACTAAAACCCCAAGTGGAGTTGCAGGAGCCAATAGAAAAAGCTCATCCAAATTGGCCTGATCTTGCAGCTCTTCAAATCAAGTCAAATAACTTTCAGTGAAACCTAATATGAGTTTGCTTTCCTGTGGGATCAGTTGTTGGGCATGCAGCAGCACACTGTCTGTAGGACAATTGGTTAAATGGAGTTAACCGTTTCTCTCCCTGAGGTACATTTCGTCTTTGATCCTGCTGCGACTGGCGCCTGTCTGCTCCCTCGGCCCCTCTCGCTCTCTGTGTGACAGAGATATATCTCTGGGTAACCATACAAGCTTTCAATGACTGTAATTTAGTGCCCCACAACATTACACTCTCCACTACTTACTGTGAATATTACCACTTTCACTCCGATTCCTCTTGTTTGAGAAGGGATTTACAACTGTCTGTAATGTTTTGTTTCTTTTCCATTGTACTGTTACGAGTGATTAAATGGTATTTCCTGCTTCTTTCTTGCAAGCACACACCAGGAGTGTTAGCAATGAATGTTTTTTTACTTGAGATACAGTGAAGACGAATTGGATCCATTAGAGTTTTTACAATTTTTGGTTCATTTTTGGTCTACTTCCTTTCATTTTGGCTAATTCTGTGGCAGCAAAGAGAACTAAGAAGCAAAAAATAAAAAAGTGTACTGGACATTTTGGGGTCTTTGGTCTCAGTATTTCATAATGTTAATCTCGCTCTCTCTCTATGGAGTATGTATATATGTTTCTGTTCGAGTCTACATATACCCACAGACACTCTTCTTTTTGGCTTCCCAAAGCAGATGATTGTTTAAGGAGGTAATTGTGGTTTTCCTTTTGAACCAAACATGTTGAAGCAGGGTTTCTATATTTCATTTTGTAATCTTTTCCTTTCATGAGAGTTGGCAGAGCTTCAGCAGTCCTAAGCAAACTTTGAGGAGGGGGCAAGAGTCGTGTGGGATAAACATTTATAAAACACACAGCGGGGAACTTTGTGGTGAAAGTGTATCGTCTTTAAAAGAAACAGGAGGCCTGCTCGGTGAAGCATAACAGAACATTATCCTGTGTCTGCCAGCATTGGTATGTCAAAATTTCAATGGACATGAGATCATAAACTTTCCATGCTGTCATTTATAATAAATCCAACCCTATAAGAATTTTGTTTATCTTTACATTCTGAATGAAGTGTTGATTACTGTACACGAAGTATCACATATACAGTGTAGTCCATGTCATGCAGAGATGTGACCAAGTCAAATTGACTTGGGTGATGAAGTTGATTTCTCATCCTGTAATACTAGTAACAAGTCAAGTTTTGTTTCCAAAGTAAATGTCACTGGTTTCCTGTCACAGATCCAAACCCAAGCTTTAATATTCTATGGTTCAATACAAGTTTATTTTTTATAAAACAAACCATATTTGGACATTTTCATAGCTTGTTATATTATTATTATTATTATAAAAGCTCTCCTGGCTCTACAGTCCAAGTGAAATTTCACGAAACTGGAGTCAAACTAAAATTCATTCTGAAGCACAATAACAGAACCTGGTTGTTCAATGTACTGTGAGGGATATTTGCTCAGTGACATTTATATTTCTTTTGGGGTTCACAAAATGTTGTGCTGCTCAAAAGCATGTTATTGTAACCAGCAGCAGCATTATTAAAGATCCACAGCAAAGACAAAAAGTAGCAAAACTAAATGAATATTAACCAGAATTATTTATACAGAATTACAATTACTGTTTGACTTAAACACTATTATTAAGAACCAAATATTATTAAGACATAGCAGGATTTTTAAACGACCATAAATGACAAACAGTAGACACTAATATAATTTCTGATCTTCATAAAGTCCCAGCCAGCTGCTAGTTTCATGGTATTTCTCCTTATCTGATCTCAGCTTGAAGGGAGCTGCAGGAGTTCATTATCTCTAATAAGTTGTAACATCTCTCTCCCCTTCAGCACATTATGAGCTTCGACTCTGAAACCATGCAAGATTACATCTGATCTTTTGACCCCAGCCACAGAAAAGGATACTGAAATGAACTGCTGTGCTTCATTACACGCTTACAAGTATAAAATGTAACTTTTCCCCCTTCAATATATATATATATATTGTTAGCTTGTGTTACTTGCAGCTTTTTCACTATAGTAAAATGAAAAAAACATGAATATATATTATTTCAAATATTTTTTTGTTATTATTTTTCAGCAAAATACAAAAAGGAAAGAAGATGAACAGCAGTCTTGGACAGTTACATTGAACAGAAATATACAGAAGCACACAAAGAAAAAAGGAAAATAAACCCCCTACCCCAACATTATACTCAACTAAGCCGTTCCATCCTTCATGTATTAAGCAGTGGGCTCAACTCCACAGAGCCAATAAATAGTGTATGGGTCACTGAAGTAAATCAGGACTCAGTTTAACCTGAAATTGGACAAGAAAGGCTGTTTTTTTGTTGAACCACTAAGAGACGAATGCAACATCTGCAAGTTAAAACATACTATTAAATCGTGAAGCCATTGTCTTAATATACATACATTAAATATAATACTTACTATGTATTAACCATTTATTACCCATTTATAAATGGGTTGTTCATTATGTATTAACCATTTGTTACCTATTTGTTAATGTCTTGTAAAGGTTCATACTAGTGTCTTCCAAAGATAAATGTAAAATTAGATTATTTTTAACCAACAGGTGCAGTGTTTGTATATCTGCTTTACAGGTAAACAAAGAAACAGTTGTAAACACTGGACCTGTTGGTTAAAAATAATCAAATTTTACATTTACACTAGAATGAACCTTTACAAGACATTAACAAATAGGTAACAAATGGTTAATAGATAATGAACAACCCATTTATACATGGGTAATAAATGGTTAATACATAGTCAATTGTGTGTAGATATTATAAAGTGTTACCAAATAAATGTTGTGAAAGCCTGTTCTCATAATCTGATATTTCCTAACATTAAACTGCATTTTATTCACTATTTTGATTTAGAAACTTAGCGAGGGGGCTTCCACAGCTTCTTCCTAATTCACTTTCTCCCAGCTAATTTTGCAGAATCAACATTACGATGCTTCGAACATGTACGTTGTTGACGCTCATGATATGAGAAGTCCATATTTGAGCACTTTATAGTCATCTATCCATGCAGTGAATTTGTTCAAATCAACAATAAATGACTCAATGCATTTTGCAACATAAAGCAAGGTTGTGTTGAAACATTTGTAGTGAAGATAAAATCTGGGTGATTTCCTGTTTTACGGGGACATACTGGGGACATACATGGCAGATGATGCTTGAAGCCTTTGTAATTACCTGATGGGTTGTTGATTGGCTAAGTGCTTTTCATTTATCCTCTATATGTTAGCATGACTTGGGGAAAGTGCTGACAGGTGAGCAGTGAGTGGGTTATTATCCCTTTGTGTGTTTTCTATGTAGGATATTGGGTTTGGTGACAGGAAGGCGCGTTCCACATGGCGTCTGACAGAGACCAGCAGAGTGTTTGGCTGACGGGGTCTCAGCAGTGACTCATGCCTGCAGCCCCGGGTGATAACAGGTGAACATAGAGATATTGTTTTTGTATTGTTGTGGTTTGGAAGGAATGGAGGGAGAGAAAGGGAACCGGACACCCTCTCTGGACCTTCAGCGAGCCAGGGGTTAGAGTGAGCTCAGTGGTAGCGCTGACAGCAGTGGGGGGGGGGGGACTCAGATGGTAGCCTGCAGTCAGTGATGATAATGACGATGATGATGTTGGAGAATAACCAGCTAACAGAGGCCAGGGATGTCGAATTATCATAGGCTCATAATTGTCTGGTCATGATAGCAGATGTAAACATGGTTAGTATGATGGTGATGACAGGACAGGAGCAGGGATGTCACTGTCTAATGCATAGGAGAAACCTGACACGCATGCAGTCCAGCTCTTCCCCAGAGGTTCTGCCTTGAAAGTTAATTAGTTAAAGCTATAATATAGAACACATTTCTATGATAATGTATTGTCTAGTACATATACATACAAATTGTACAAATTGCTCTTTTAATTGTGTCTTAATAGACTGTTTTAATATGAATATTTGTTAAATATGTGTATATTCAGAGGTATTTTGGACATTTGATGCATTTGTGATATATTGCATTAAAAATCATTGTTAAGTCTCTGAAATCTGTCAAGTGTTGTTCCATTCTCCAAACCCACATGCTCTCTTCTGCACATACTCTGTTCTCTTGAGGTCAGAACTGGATGTTTCAGCATAAATACATCCAGGACATGACATGTTGAAATGAACAATAATTTATTTATTTATTTTTTTCTCCATATAAACAAACAAAATTGCATCTGTTTGTCTAATGCGGCTACATATTTTGAAATACAAAAATGTTTTTCTGCAAATATTTCATGATAATATTGGAAATTTTGAGGTTTTGTTTTTGCCAGTTTGTTTATCTGTCTGTTATTTGGCAAGATAATTAAAAAACTCATCGATGGATTTTGATGAAATTTTCAGGGTATGTTGGTAATGCACAGTAAATTTTGCAGTGTTAAATCAACACTTACAGAGTTTATTTACCTTCTTCTAGAGTGTATTTGGTCCCATTGTCTCCAAATTAACACTGCAAAATCTACAGTGTGGGGAGATCTAGAAATGATTAGATTTTGGTGGTGATCCAGGGGTGTGGGTGTGTGTGTGTGTGTGTGTGTGTGTGTGTGTGTGTGTGTGAGTCTACCTTGGCAGAAGTCTGCGGTCTCTGAGTGCTTTTCTAGTTTTTCTTTCTTTTTTTGTTGTATTGATTATTTCCTTCCTGATATACTTAAATATACTAATATATACTTATATATACTTAAATCAAACAATTGTAGCACACAATATTTCCCCCCTAGGATCAATAAAGTATTCAGATTCTGATTGATTTCTGTACTTAAACTATCCAAAATGATTTGGCTCATGCAATTTATTTGTTGACTTGTGTAGTGAAATTTAGAAAAAATGTTTGTAATAATGTTCTCAGTCGTCGAAATCTGCAGTACAACAGTTGTCACAGTATGACTATAGTGGTCATAGTGGTATATTCTTGTATGTCTTGCATTACATGTGATTGCCTTGTACACTTTAATGTGGATATTTCTGCAAAGCTGATGTTTTTTTTTTTACTATTGGATACTCTTGGTCACACGGGAATGGAACAAAATTCTTTCCAAAGTGAAGATTTTTTTAAAAACCTTGGTTTGTATGTGTTTTTTTGCAGCCAGCTGAATACCCATTACTGTTACAAAACTATAATAAATTACGTTGTGTGTGAACATGATTTCTGCCTGAGTCATCTTGAGTAGATTTTCCTTGCATGACAATGAAAAAAAAAAATCTCTTTTTCCCACACTACTGCAGGAAGTCATCCACCACGCCTTTTATCCCCACTACATACTGTGTTTATGGACATGTTATCAGCAATATTAAAAATTGATTAAAGTGTCATGCAGTGTGACTATTTTAACCATGACAACTCTTTCCGTGGCTGGTTCAGAAATGTAACTGGAAAAAACAAACTCCTTATTGTTCTAAAAATTATGTGAATGGTTCTGACGTTCCGTACACATTTTGTTGTAGGGGTCTTTCAGTAAAATAATAAGACAAAATATAGCTTAGTTTTGTCGTGAAGTAGCACAGAATCATTGGAGTTTTTTTTTCCCCCACTGCCATTGTTGATAAAAATCTTTGAATCTGTGAATGGCAGGAATCTTTACAGCCGAGGTAATGCACTAACGTTTTATTTACAGCTATTTTATCTGATGTTTAATGTGTTTGATGATTACTATTGATAGGTGATCAAGTGAAGACATTTTTAATTATACATTTCTTTGAATATGAACACTGTTGGATGATAAGAACATACACAAGGTCATAACATACAGGTCTACATGGTTTTAGAAATAATACACATTTACTTAAATACACAGTGTCTGAGTAGATCACAATCTGTGAGCAAATTAGATTTTTCTCAAAGCTTGTGATTCACATTGACTTCAAAAAATGTTCTAGTTATATCAATTTTACCCATAAATTATGGTAACATCCTCTATTTTCCAGCCTTTTGTGCTGTTGATCCTAGCGCAACTGAAACTGGAAAAAAAATTAAAGTTACATTCCTCGCTTAGAGTTGCAATGGTGGGAAAATCACTTTGACTTTTTTTCACCTCAGATTTATTCAGGTGGTTTTGTCTTAAGTGTTAAAATTCATATGCACATATTTCACTTCAGGTCTTTTTTTCCCTTATTAACAGTAAACTCAAATGAGGTATTAAAAGATATTTAGGATCCTAGCCTGTGTTTGTGTGAGAATGTGAGTGTGTGCCTCTGATCTCAGCACAGTGACAACCTGAACAAATATGCTGAGTCGATTCTTCTGACTTTACAATAGGGTCCACGTCGTCTCATGAACATCTGAAAGAGATGGGAGGGCTCCTCAGAGGCCCCTGAATCAACAACCATTAAATTCTCCCTACGCCTGTACGAAGAGGACCATGCTTTGAACAAATTAAAACAGAACCTGGATGGAAACAGTTTGAGTAAAGATTCACTGGTAAAACTTTAGACCATCTGAAAAAAGACAAATATTAGTTGAAAGAGAGGTAGATGGGTGAAGCCAAAGAAGAACGAGATGAAGTGCATGAGGGAGAAGATGAAAGCTTTGTTGTGTTGATGCTTAATGAGCTGGAAAACACAATTGAACTTCTCTGACTGTGGAAATTGCTGTGAGGGCATCGTAAATTAGCGCCAGTGTGGGAGCTAGCCTGCTGACAGAAAAGGGGCTTTGTGTGGTAGGCTTCTTCACAGGCCTGCAGCCACTGAGATCCTCACAGCGGTGTCATAGCTCGATCTAGTATGGCATGACAAGAAGCTCTGCACTTATTCTGAAATGTAGAAAAGAAAACTATTTGGCAGTGCCATTTTGGTGATTTTCTTGTACCGTCCCACCTGGGAATCTTCATTTAGCAAAACATTTGACCTTTCTTGGCTCTCGCTGAATCTTTAATCTTGTCCTATTAATGCATTATTAGTGCACAATCAGCAAGGTCAGACAAAGAACAGACAAATGCAGATTTATAGCACATAAGTGAAAAAGAGAATGAAAAGGAGATGGCTCTAACTCTTCCTTGATATTTAGTGAACACCAAAGGGTGACTCTTCATTCTGGCTTTGCAGGCTTGGCACATGCCTTCTGTTACTAAGTGGCTTCATATTGAAAGGCTCTGCAGCCGCTATTCTCTTTCCCACTGGGTGCCAGCCTCTCTGCCCTGGCAGCTGCTGGGCTTTAGAATAGACCCATAGTTTCCCCCCTGCAGGTGAGCTGCACAGCCAAAACAGGGCCCCTCAAAGGCCCTTTCAGATCCTCAATAGGAAACTGACTTGGGGAGAGAGGAACGGGCACACAATGGCTGCCTTCTCTGGATATAGAGAAGATGGAGATGAGCTATTGGGGTCCTGCTTTAGTGCTGCTTATAGCCATGTCGAAGAGAGGTGATGAGGGAAGAGAGAAGAGGATGACATCCCCCAGTAAAGTTTTGAAGGCGTGGTTCTGCCCCCTTAACGTTTGTAGCTACAGCCATGCAGGGGAATCCTGTCATGTGCATCTCTGAGATAATTGCTCTGCCTTTGAAATTTGACAAAAGAAAATGTTTTTTTCCCCTGTCCTGTCCTAAGGTGATGGGGGTGACACTTAGCTTCTTAGCTTCCTATCCGCACCTCACGCCCATAGACCGCTGGAACTCCCTTTCGCTCTGGCTAAATTCTTCCCATGCCGGGAGGAAAGAATGCACCTCCCTCTTGTTCCTCTCACCTCCTTTTCATAGTTTGCTTTTTAACTTTTATTAGCAACAGCTTTCAGCAACATATGAACAGTTTGCAAGAGATGAAGAGAGGGTTTAAAAGTGAGGGGAATAAAAAGAAGCGATGAAGGAAAGGGAAGAGTGGTTATGC
This sequence comes from Siphamia tubifer, assembly GCA_020466265.1. Lineage (NCBI taxonomy): Eukaryota > Metazoa > Chordata > Actinopteri > Kurtiformes > Apogonidae > Siphamia > Siphamia tubifer. Next base: position 19,094,180 of record CM035797.1, on the reverse strand, counting down.
TCTTATTGTTGGGAGTTTCAGTGAATCCACATCCTGTCTAGGTAGAGCCCAGAAACAGCAATTAAATATTATAAGTTTTAACCACATTTAGAAGACTGTGAGTACAGTTTAACCGAGATGCTTTTGTGAATGGTCTTCCTAGTAAACTAAAACACATTCCTGAGTTTTGTGACTACACTTCAGAGGAATTTATAAACCCAGAAGTTGAAATTTTACAATAATATAACACTTTACTGATAATACATTTTCCTATTTTAAAAAAATCTTACTTGGTTCCGTCCAGCATAGTAACCCAAATATCAGACATCAGTCCTTAAATTGGTACACACAATCTCTGCTGTCTCAAAGGCATGACATTTATAGGTATATTTATTAGTGATATATAGACTTTTTAAAATGTCATTTACTCAAACAGCTGTTTAGACTTTGTGGAATTGTATTTGCTGCTGGATTCTGGAAAAAAAAAAAAAAGAAATAATGCAGTTAATAGCAGTAAAGCTAAATCCATTTTAAAAATTTGGTGTGTGTTATTGAGTGGCCTCTAGTGGTGAAGACATAGATAAACAGAAGTTCAACATTAAAGACTATATTTGTTTAATTTTAAGACAGTAAGTCTGGTCTACATACATAGTAAGTGTTGTAATATTCCTCAATCCTAGAAATACTGAAAAGAAGAAAAGGAAGTCCATGATGAGAATGTAATTATGAGTATTATATTTGATTTATACACATATAATACACCTATACCTTATAATTAATCCAAAATTGTAAAATTTTCTTAAGGATAGTATTAAATACAGGTGTAAATTCACTATAAGTGGGAAGTATTTATTTATTTATTTATTTACTACAAGATTCATGATATTAAAGTTAAATCATGACTGCTGTCTATTTTCTGCCAGTAAGATGAATTTGCACTGGGTTTTTTCTACTTGTGGAAAAGAAAAACGTCCTGTTAACATTTTGTTTTATTATTATAGAATTATGAAACGTGGCAAAAAAAATCATACAGTGATTTATAACAGGGATTGTGTTTTTATTTTCTTCCAATATCATCTGCCTCTGCTCTAAATTACAAAAAATATCTCTCCAGCATATTCCGTTGTTATTGTTTGCTTTTCACATGAGATTTTAAACACACGGTCGTCAGTGTGATTATGGAGCCTTCAGCTAATATAATTAAGGTGGGTAAAAAGATGCTATCAGTCCCTGTCTCATTTTTCCTCTCTTCTCTCTTCCTCGTTCCTTCTCCTCCTCTAATCAGTTCCACTCTGTTATTGCTGGCCCCAGGCTGTTTACGTCTTTGCTAAACTGCTTTCACAAGTCTGAGACCAAAGCCTGCTCAAATGTCTGTTAGACCCTTTAAATACCCACTTAGACCCGCAGTCACTGTATGCTTGACCTTATGGTATTGTTACCATCATTATGGAATCAGTGCGAACTGATCTAGCGTTCCTCACACCTTCTTAAACCAGGAATTGTTTTTCCCTCTGAAGTTAGACAGCCACTTTCTGAAAGGTTAAGTGGTGAATAGGGCCTCTCATGTCAGCATGCAGGGCTGAGCAGACTGGTAGAGACAGGCTGTGACCACAGCTCTGCAGGACATTAAAGGCTATGAAGTCCAGGACAGACAGTTCAACATAAGTTCTGAGGACAGACATTCTCATGAATGCACTACGCTTCATGTACTATTTGCTCTGAGGTTTTGAGAAGAAAGAAGCATTTCCTGCAGTCAGGCCAGCTGGGAATGATTTAGTGACATTAGTACAATCCTATTCTGGCAAACGTCTTTCCTCAGGGATAAGTTCATAGGGATATGTAAACCAATAATGTAACAGTAACCATCTTTTCTGAGATTCATTTGTGTTAGCTTATTTAGAGAGGGCACTGTTAGTATAATTTGCAAAGACCAGTGCGACTTTGGAGTTTAACCCTTCTAGTATAGCTTTAAACTCTGCTGTTCTATGGAGATGAGTTCATTTCCCATTAGGAAACAAATACAGAGGTGTTTTTGTACAATTGTTGGTTAAAAAAGATATTTTGTTGGACAAAGACTTTGACTCCAAAATGACATTTCATAAAGCTGTAATACAACTCACAGCTACCATGATTGACTGGTGCTCCCAGATCAACAGGACTTCTCTCTAAAAGTACTATGTTAATACATTTTTCCAGGTGTTTTTTGTGTCTCATCTATTGTATTTGGAACCTCTCCTTCTATAGCTGTACAATGGAGATGTAGATGGACACTGGCCCCACTGTCCATCTAGAATTTTTTTCCTTCATTGATCAAATATCTGAGTGAATATACACTTGATTGACAGGTCTGTGTGATACTTTGCCTGCTGCCAGATCAGACTCCTGGACATTTGAATCATCTAGTAAAACATATAGTTTCATGATAGACAGCTGGACTGTGGTTGTGGTCGGTAATTTCAACTAAGAAGACAGTAAAGTGACTTTGTTATGTGCTGCTTTATCCTTTTTTATAGTCAGATAACCGCCTGTATTTCCATGCCTTACAGTTTGTCCTAATGTGTTCACGTCTGCCTCCAAATATCCAACACAGTGATGGTCAAATCACAAACTACTGGCTTCGAAACAGCTGTTCAGAAACCAACCCATAATGTCACGGTTGCCTTATCCACTAATTATATACTACAGTCTATTGCTACATCCAATTCAGTACCTCTGTTAGCCTGGGGGCGCTAATGTTAAAGAAAGTGATTTTTATTTTTTTTATTTTTTTTAAATCCAGTCTTTGCTACTTTTTATGGAGCTCCACCAAAAATTTTGTGGTTCCTCCTTGGTTAATGCCCCTCCCTTTCTCTAAGTCTTATAAGTCTTATGAAAATTGGAGTTTATTTTTGTGCAATGCTGTCTAACTGACAGAGAGAACTGTTGTGCTTCAATAAATGCAATCATCCTAATAATAAAAAAACATGGCCAAAATCTTGTAAGGGGGTTAGTATGATGCAGAAAGAGATGGGAACTCAGAAGCACAAAGAAAATAATAAACATGACTGTCATTTAAGTTTTGTTTGGCAAAATACCAATAAAAACTACAGATAGATAACTCAATGATGACAAAAAAAAAAACATTTTCACTGCACTGAAATAATAAGGTAATGACAATAGGTTATCAAATATCATTGATGCTGACCCTTCCCTTTCATGCTGTGCTGTGTCTCTCAGTTGTCTACATTCTGCAGGTATGTAATTATGGTTTGAAAAGGTTGGAGCCAGACGTTCCACAGGGCACAGCGTGGGAACAAAGTAGGATTTGCTGAGTGGAGGTCAGGGAGCACAGTAGCTGCATGGTGGATGCAGATATAGGGACAGTTGTTGTCCAATCACAGTCTGTGAATGGAGTGGGTTCAGAGGTCTGACTCACATCTTACGACTGTTCTGAGGAAGGTTTATGTGGCAATGAGTGATGTGCAATATGGTATAAATATGGGCTCTTACATTTGGTACAGTTTATGAATTACATGTCATGGGATTCCTCAAATCCAATTATAATTTGTCACTGTGGTTGCACTGTGAAAAGCAAGCAGACTGTTGAATAACAAAAAGGCAGCAGGGAAGTATTTTAGAATAACACTTTGACAGGTGTGTGATTTTGTGACCGATATGTGAAATGTTTTAAAATAGACACTTTTATAGCATATGTGGTACGTGTGTTCAGTTCTTTAATATAAAAACAGTGATGAGTTTGTAATAAAATGTGATCTGGATCATAGTTTAGGATAAAATTTACAATATTCACTTTATATTTTGCCTTATGTAGAAATATAAAAGGAAAATAAGCTGGTGTTCATTGAACTTTCAGACACAGACCATGTTCAATGAATTAAAATGTGCCCATGAGCAACAATAATACTTGTGTGGTTTGATACTTGTCATGTTTGATAAACAGCAGGTTATCAAACATGTGTTTGATAACCTGCTGTTTATGGATATATAAAACAAATGGAAGTTAAATTCTATATCATTCCAGTCACATTTACCAGTTTTGTTTCCTGGGTGATAATAATCTGGATTGAAAAAAGAGATCAAAAAAATTCTCTCAACTTTGTTCCATAAATAGCTCATGGCTTATACTTTTTTTTTTTTTAAGATATAGGCCATAATGTCAGACGTACAAATGACACAACTCCTTTCCTTTTTTTGTTTTAAACAATGGCTGCTTTGATTTTCTTTGTTACAATGAATGTGTTATGCAAAAAACAAAAGCAGTAATGTTTTATATAATCGCAAGATAGAGATGCACAAAAAAAGAAGACAAAAGTCATGCATCCATACAATCATTGAACTTTAAATTGAAGATTTTATGTCTTCTTCTCAAAACTGGATGAACCTGAACAAGTTGAAAACCAAAGATATTTTGTCAACCATTCATTTCTATGTAACCTCCTTATCTGTACTGAGTGGGGGGAAAAATAAAACAGAGTGCAGCAAATGTTTCATCCACCAATATTACTGTGCTGAGTGGCCACATGTTTCTTTAATAAGGATGAAAGCTTGGTGCTCTTGTAACCGGATCTCTCTGTAGCAGGCAGCTTTCCATCAAGGAACAGCAGGAGCCTCTCTTTAACCCAGGAGCATCAGGACAGATGGGATCATCACACGCAAACTCAAAATACACCCTGACAGAAATTCAGTAAGGTTTTTATGTGACCCTTTGGTTGCAGTTGCTTTGTTCAAATCAACAAACAGCAGCCGTGAAGTCAATGCAGAACATTTATAACACCTGTACTCACTGTCGCTCCTGGCTGTCGTCAGTGTTTCACAGAAAACGCTTCCCACTGAGTCCATTGAGCTGAAGGCCCTGTGATGTATTCTGTGTTAGTGGGGATCAGAGGTCAAAGGTTAGGGGTACTCCAGCTGGCAACCAGGACCGTGGTGGACCCCAGTGAGGAGGCATTCAAGGACTGCAGGAACAGGAGGAGGGGGAGGAAATGAGGGACAGGATGCTGAAGTTGTTTCTTTTTTCTTGTTTGATGTACTCCACCCTCAAGGCCCACGTCTCTGCTGGTATAACCCATCAATACCCTCAGATGTCGGAAAAAGCTTTATGAAGATCTCTTTATCAGCACAAGTTGAAAAAAAAACAACAAAACAAAAAACACAAACTGAGTCACTTTTTAACTTTCAAAGATCTAAACAGCTGCAGGCAACCTAAAGCATCTGCTGATCTAATATGTGTAACTTCCGAACCACTAATCCTATCTGTACATATAGTTTGGAAAAAAGACAGTTTCCCAGTTTTTCATCATCATCAAATTTGGATTTTCAGGGGTTCCATAGTGAATGTGGAAACATCATCATCTTTCAGGGACACTGATTCACCAGTAGTTTGGTATTTGACAATGGTTGTAGACACTTGTTTTACATTCAGTTCATGATAGATTTCACTGAAAAACTCACTTTTTCTGATATTTGTCTCTTTTGATATAATAATGTTTGGATTTTCTGAGATTTTCTGAACATCTATATGGCAACTAAATGCATTATTGAAACATACTAGCCTGAAAAATCCTAAATGCAGAGTGCAATATCACAATATATGGAGATAAATTACTTAGGAAACGTTAGATTTACAGAAAAAAATCCTTCTAGGTATTAAAAGGGTTAAAGAAAAATCAGTAATGCAGATCCTTGTAGTTTGTGTATTATATTGTTCTGTTTATATCGCTATGTTGAGTTGAATTTGTGTTATGTAGTATCTTTATCTAAAAACATTTTAAGAACCCATCTAGGGATATGAATTCTAAAATATTCTGTATCATTAAACATTCAATAAAGTTTAAATAGGGGCGGAGGGGATCTAAAACTATGCAGAAAAAAAACCCCAGTATCATTTATCAAGTTTCTGTAGTTCCCTTTTTATCCTGTGGGAGGCAAATCTCTTAATTAATGAGCCACATGTGCCAAGTGTTGGCATTATAATGTCTTTCATTTCAGAGTTTTCCAAAACATGACTTCCTCCAGAGTGGAAAATGTATTTAATGAGAAGCGTACAAAACACTGTAAATAGCCATTAAACATACTTTAACAGCTCCCACATGTTTACTGACTTTATGAGGGGTGTGATTGAGGGAGGATAATAGTGAAAAGTATGTTTGTGTGAGAGAGGGAGGAGAACCACCTGAATGTGATGCTAAAACGTGCCATAGCTTTCCCTTTCATTCTTGGGTTTATGTTTGAAAACCTCTTCTCAAACTGTTGCCATTTTGCCATTATTCTTATTTATATTTTAGGATTCCATTTATACATTTTAATTTCTAATATTCATCAGTATTTACTATGGTTTTAGATTACGATTAAAACGGTTGCCAGTTGTATGTATGAATGTAATGAAACACTTTTACATAAATAATGTAGATAAGAACAATATGAGCTGCTCCTTCTTATATTTAAATTTTATGCAACTTATACTCAATACATAATCAAAATCAACTCTAAATATGTTGGGTTTGGATGTTTATATGTTTCTTTAGTGCATGAGTTTCAATTTCTACTCTGCTTTAGGCTATAAAATCCTCTTGGATTACCTGGAATATGCACAATTTTTTTCTCAGCTCTCAGTACAATTTTACTTGTACTTCAGTATTTCCACTGTTCTCATTGTGTTTCTCTTATAGTAGTATTGCTCTCTGCACTAAGTAAAATCAATAATGCCACACGTACAACCAATTCATCTCTTATTTAGTATTTGCAATTATAATCTGTATTTTTCTCATTTTAATTAATGTTTAATTTTATGATCAGGATTGTTCTTAAATGCAACTCCTCTCATGTGATGATCATCACAAGAAGCTAGTCATGTTTGTTGTGATGATGAACATCTCAGGATCAAAGCTGTAATTAACTTAAATCTTCTTTACTAATCATAAAATAGGATAATTTATTATGAATACAACAAATTAAGGAGTAGTATTATATGTACCTGGTGAAAAGGTCTTTGTCAGGTCATGTGATTGATAATTATACCTTAAATATGATCATGTTAAGCCTGTGATACAATACTTTTCCGTGCAATAATGATAAGATGAAATAAGATATTCCTTTATTAATCCCACTAGGGGAAATTCCATGTCATGTATGCTTCATCTACCACTGTGCTAAAGGACATGAATGGATGCTTTATAGTCGAGCATTAACTAAAACATCAACTAGTCCACACGTCAACTCCCGTAGCACAAGTCAACTTAAATTTAGAGGAGTTATTATGAGTTATTATTCATGTTACCCCCCCCCCCCCCCCCCCCCTCTCTCTCTCTCTCAGCGAGTAAACACAGTCAGACCTAAACCAGACATGTCTGCTGCAGGTAAGATAGTTGTGGTGGGCTGACAAAACAAAACAGAGTGACAAACACACATCACATGTGTGGAAATAATTCACTTTAGATGAAAAAAAAAAGCACAGCCATCTGAAGAGGTATCGGCTAACCTGAGTTAGCGAGCAGCATCCGCTAGCTAACCTGAGTGATAAACAGCTCAGACAACGCGCATGAAGACAACGCAATATTTTTTTCCAAACATGATGTGGACAGTGTGGTGTACGTGTTGTCGGCTGCTGACTTCATTGTTTTGTACTTAATATGAAAAGTGAGGATGCATGACAGACGTGTGGACAGTCCGGTTTTAGCGCCGTGGGTCCAGACAAAATACAGACATATGTTCACCTACTGATGTTGTTCAGTTAAATTGAACAGAAAACTCTTTGCTAATGTTAGCCTCTGTTTTGTTGGGGTTAAATTACTGATGCTTGTGTCTTGTTGGTGGACATTGTTACGTTACAGTGAACTTTAATACAAGTTGCTCATTGCTGGACAGACGTGTGTCTGTTTTTTTTTTTTATTATTTATTTTTTTAGCCGTGTGTCTGTGTTGTTCCTCCACTGACAATGTGATGACGTCATCACAACACGTCGACTTGATTTTGACTTTATTGAGGCATAAGTCGACTTGAAAAAAACTGAAGTCATTAATGCTCTACTTCATAGCATGTGAATGCTTCACACAGCTGCTCAGATCATCTTTTTGTGATCATGTGGACATAAAGGTCAATCATATTCCTCTGTGACTCCTGACCAGACAAAGAGCCTCCTCTGTCCTAATTCATTAGTTACATAACAGATTGAGGAACGTTCCTATTGCTGTGTCTCCTGTCCTGTGCAGCTCTGCAGCTCCTAGTTCATCTTTGCTCCTCTGTCATCAGGACTATTGTTGCTGGAAAACCATCTGAGGCTAAACCTGTGGAGCCAGATAGTCAGGTGGCTCCAGGCCCCAGACTGACTGGCTCATCAGTCTCCTCATTTTACCCCCTTAATCTCATGCTTATTGAGAAAATGTTTTCTAAAGACTTGTTTCTCAGGACCAAATCACTGAAATCCACTAAATAAGTGTCTATAGTTACAGTGTAAGCAACTGTTGAGCAGATGGCTCACTAATTGTTTCTGCGGTTGCTTCATAAGTCTGACAGCTCCTGTGTTCACCAGACCATCGTCACAACATTTCATGTTCTCCTCCACTCTTCCATGGAGGTCCTTCCCCCAGCCCTGTAATTCATGCGGTTAAACTCCACACTGAGATGTCTAATGTGTGTTTAATGGGTGTTGGTGAAGCATCGTTATGTTAATTGTAGATCATTGAGTTAATTTTAGTTATTTAGAAAACCCTAGCTTTCCTAAATGTTGTGAGTGTGGGGGATATGACGGAAGACTGTGAGTAAAGACAGAGAGGTGGTTAGCCTCAAATACAGCCTTGAGCTCCGGCATGACCTTTTATGGGATTTACTGATAGTAATGACAGTGATGATAAGCTTGTGGTGCTGATGATTGTTTTAGCGTGGAGGAGTGACATTTCTGTTTTCATCTCAGGCTACAATATGTACCTTATTACATTTCAAACAGCATGTGCAGAGGTTTTAAGTGGAGTCTGATGTCTCCGGCTGATTGTCGCCTGTTAAATGTTCTGTTTTCTATTTGTTTCTTTACCGAGTCTTGATAAAGATGCCACTTTAAGTGAAATAGAAACATGATGAGTCTGGTCTCAGCAGTAATAAACTGTTATCATATTAGGGGGATAAGACCAGGACATCAGATCCTCCCATTTGAGTTTGCAGAGTGTACTTCATCATGAGTAAATGACATATTAATCTACAATCTGATAAAGCATGTAAGTAAGTAGCACCATTAACAATACTCATAGTTTTGCACTCATACACCTCATGTAGCAACTGTGTAACACAAAAAAATAAGCTAATTGAAGGCAGGGTCATTAATTTAAAAATGGGAATGTAGTCAAATATTCATTTTGGTGGCTTCCCTCATAGATTGCTGCAAGCTGCAACATTTGAACAATGTTCTCTATCCCAGAATTACGGGTATAAATCATGACTTAATACTGCACTTAAATAGTTACAGACAGGCAATTTATTCTTGGCTTCTCTACACTTTGCATTTTGTGTGTGCGAGTGTGTGTGATTCACAGTTTATTGGCTGCAATCATTGCTTGCTGACAACTCCCATTCGTTACAGTCTTTATTGTTGCTTTTGCATTTTCTAAAAGGCTTGTCAATCGCATGACACATTGCACGCTCACACATTGCAGCAGCACACACATGCACATGCCTTTCCAAAAGCAGGATACAAGCAGAAGAATGCAGTGTGACGGGAAGAGGAAAACATATTTGCTCTTGGCAGATCAAACTAAACCTCTAATAGCTTCTAGAAGTGTTGGGGCACAGCCTGTACCTAACCCTAAACCACATATAGAGATGTGAGTATTCTGCATCACCTGCTGCCAAATTATTTAAGAAAAAAAGTTGTGGTGAAAAAAAATTCACCTTCTCCTGTGTTTGTTTTTAAGATACTCTTTTAGTTCAAGTAGGTTTTTCACCATAATCATTGGTTTTGTGTGACCCTATACAATGGTACCAATATAATACGGTAAAAAGTCAACTTGGAAAATATCTATGAATATGAAGAATATATGTGACAATATTAAAATGTTCTGCTCATATGAATTCATTCTGACCCTCTTTTCTAAAACTTTACCCAATTAGCTTCATGACACAATTCATGGACTTAAGCTGTGGATATTATGGGAGTAGCCTCGGATCTCTGAGCGCACTTTACTTTTTATTTTTTGTATTTATTAATTTTTAAATTAGCATTTGAGCAAATACATGCCCCTTGATTACTGGTGCCTGCAGCCATATGTCCATTTGTCCTGTTTTTCTGATTGACTTCAAATGCAAATGAAAGGTCATGACCTGGAGATGCCTCACATCATGACATCATAGCTGTCTCGTCAAGGATCAGGAGCATTTAGGGATATACCACAACCCATTACGTCCGACGATGTAAATCTTTTTTTGTTCTTTTTTATATGATTTTAAAAAGGAATAATGGGACCACCTTTCATTTTCACTGAAACCCTGCAGGTCCATCAAGTTATGTGGAGTCCTGTGGTTAATCTGTACTGTAGCTGTTGGGCCTCTATCTGGCTTTCATATTCAAGCTGTAGTGGTGGTGAAGCTGCTAGTGTTGGATGAAGGCAGAGACTGGTCAAAGCTTCGGCACACTTTATCCTTCAAACGTCATTTTCAAAGCTCAGAGCAGTGGGATGTCCTGTCCCACGGCTGTGGTTTCTGGGAGACAGACTGAGTATTTCTGTAATGATTCACCTCTCCAGACCTCTGTGTTTTGCTGCCAGTGTCTGTGTTTTACACCAATACAAATCTATTAATGCTTTATCCTCATCTTTAAGAAAAGCATCTTTGTTCGGTATTGGAAGAAATAGGCTTATTTCCTCCTTTGTCAAAAGTTGAAAAGATACTATTTGCATATTTGTTCACTAAATATACTTATTATAGGGTGAGGGCCATTATGTGAAATCTCAGTGATTTCAGTATTGTGAATGTTTAATGTATCAAATGTTCTTTTTTTCCTCCAGATGAATGCAATATGACACGATTCCAAAGTAGTTCCCTTTGGTCAACTTCTATATGTGTGCAATATTAAGTTATACTTCCTCCTCCTCCTTTTAATGTACACATGGCGTCATACTTTATTTTCATGTACTGTGTGCATATGACTTGTTTTCATTGGTTTTGTTCTCTTATAATCTGTTTAATTCATAAGGACTAAGTAAGGATATTTTGTTTTGTTGTATATTTGAAATAAACAAAACTAAAATAGATGAAATTAATATTGGCAAACTCACAAATTTGCTTACAAACTTACAGATGTTTTATTCGTTCTATAAAAAAAAATATGTAAAATAAAGAACCAGTGACTGGAGAAACATTCATATTGATTATATTACAAAATAAAAAAGATGTTGCATTTAGAATGTTTGTTGAGAAAGAAATTAAGCAGTAATGTTGACTGACAGTTAAGGTATTGAAAGTCTTTTAAGAAATAAAACCTCAGTCCTTTCAGACAGTCAGATATCTTGGATTTCATTGATTACAGCAAAGACAAACTACTAGCATCTTCCCTTTATGTTACATTATATTTATTTAATCTAGAACAAATCTGAAATGAAATATATAAAAAAAACTTAGTTTTGTGTTGATGACAGTCACTATACTTTTAAAAGCTATGTACATTTCTCTCTTTCTTCCTCTCTTGAAAGCATACACTCTTGGAAACAAAGATGAGAAGATGGACAATTAAGACACAAGGACAATTGATATAAAAGGAAAAAAAAGAAAACAGTAGTATAAGATGGAATGGATTTTTTTTCCCTTTCGTTTTGGCTTATATTTAAAAAAAGGGAGAAATATACAACCCCTGATTTGATTTGTTGTATGGACATGTGATATACGTTCTCTTCTGCAAAACCCAATAAAAATTTTCTAAAAAAAAAAAAAAAAAAAAAAAAAAGAAAAGCTATGTAAACACCTTTGACGGACTGTAATCGACCTGAACTGGAGTTTTAGAAATTGGACTATTCGAACCAGATAATGTTGTTCTTAATTAGCCACGGTTAGCTCAACTGTGACTGGTCTGGACACGCCTCTTACCGGAAGTAACCAGAGACATGGCATGACAAAATGCATGTTATGTGTAACACAGCCAGTGGACAGTGGATGCGAAAGCTGCTGCACCATTGTCGTCCATATCCTCTCTCGGTGTTGTCCTCCTTCTACTATGTCTTCTTCAAATCTATCACATTTATTTACTAATTCTTCTTCAACTATGGTAACAGCTGGAAAAATGCCAATGCTAAAGAGCATATAGCACCACCTAGTGTCTGGGAGTCGAATTGTTGAATTGAATGTAAATAATTCAATTCTCTTGCTGCCATGTATACTGAAACTTCTCAGAAAGTCCAGTTAAGTCCTTAGTTGGCTGCCGGCTGCTAACCCAGCTTTAATATACATGTAAATATACTGGTTGTGTTGACCTGCATTACTTTCTTTCAACTCCCTGTGAAGAAGCCAAGTAATATTGATTTGCCATCTGACTGTCCACAAAAAAACTGTTCAGCTGTTGTTATTGTTGTTTACTGAGTATACAAATACTGAGCATATATGAATGTAAATGATATTAAATTAATTTGTCCCCGGCAATCAATAAAGTTAATCTGTATCTATATCTATCTTCCTTATTACTCTGCCCTCCAAGGGCGAGGTGAGGGTATTGTTTTTGGTTAATTTGTGTGTGAGTGTGTGTGTGTGGGTGCGTGTTTGTCAGCAACTTTGCACAAAAACTACTGGGCCAATTGCCATAACATTTTCAGGCATGGTGCAGGGGGTTCCAGAATACAGTAGATCCCATTAAATTCTGGTGACTGTAGGTCAAAGGTCAAGATCAAGGACACCAAAAATGGGGTTTTTGCAATGACAAGGGAGAGGACAAATCAGATAAAATGTTCGCGAGGGGTGCGTTTTGTTGTGCTTGGAACCGCTTGTTTGTTTAACAGTTCACTCCATTGATCAAAGTTAAAGAACATTTACTTGTTCAATGACTTGGAATAAAAAGTCTGATTAAAATATAGTTCCACTGGTGGAAGAAAGTGTTTAACTGAATCTGTAATATGTGTAAAAAATATTTACAAATAAAAGTACTCGGTTACATTCTAATGTATATTTTTGAGAATCACAAACAGTAGCCATTAGCTGATATTTCACAGACTGTCTTTCCTGAGAGGGTCTTTGTAGTTAGGAGTCATTAGACACTGGGCCTTCAGACCAGTTGAGGGGTAAGTCTGGACCCTTGACACATATGGATCTGATAGAAGCAGCAGATAACAGCAGACGCAGTGGAGCCATCCCATGAACACCACTGAGTGTAATATATTGGTCTGTTCCATGTATTACTGTACATGTGTGTCACTGACTAAGAACTGTTGTAGTATAAGACATGCTAACTTAATAACCATTCTTCTGTTGTATGTGTCCTCTGAATGAGGTGAAAGGTTCTCGTAATACTTTCTGAGGGAGCAGAAATCTGTGTTTTCGCAAGCAACTAAGGAGCACTGAAACACTACACTGCTATTTCTAAAGGGTGTATATGTTGTATTGATTGGTTTAAATGTGTTTACGGTTGTGTATTTACAGTGAGTTGTTTCAAATTCTGCTGCAGCTTAATGTTTCTTGGCTCCAAATCAGAAAAAAATCATCCATAATGTCACTTTTAATTTAGCCATTTACACACTTCAAACAAGAAGCGTGTTTATTTTCAAACAGTGAGTTCTGCATGTGATTGGATCTTTGCATCGACTCAGATTAAAGTTGACACACACAGTTGCCTTACTGGTCTTCCTGGCATTAAAATCATAGGCTGATCATCTGCCTCCAATCTGTCCTGCCACAGTGTATGTGTATGTGAAGGGTAATTAGTTGTTTTAAATGACTGAAGCTGTAGCTCATCAGCCACACAGGAGGGGGTCGGGCTCAGATGGGTCCAGTAAAAGTAGTAGTTCAAAGCTTCAACTTGAGCAGAGGTTCTGTGTGGTAACATGACTGATTCATGACTGATTCCTCAACAATATTCATATACAGGGTTCCATATGATAATGGAATAATCATGGAGCACTGTGTCTTTAGTCTGATGGTAACAGTTCTAATCCACTATTCACAACATGGTTTGGGTTCAGTATTCATACAAAAAAAAAACTTAAATAAACAAAAAAAAAAAACAAAAAAAAACAAAGCATGACTTAGTATAGATAAAAACACTGAGTGCAAAATTCTTGGCTATTCATTGATATTACTTATGATTCATTATTTTGTTTTGTCATTTATCCTCCATTTACCAAATCTTCAGAATAAATATAAAAATGATTATGTTTTAAAGTGTTTCAGCATTTTATCACTTTATTGTTACTCATTCAAACACATCAATTCCTCACAAACCTTTAACATAATTAACATATAAATAGGTTCATATAATATTAGAAAATATTGATTGATACCTAGAAAGATCAATAAGCATGTTGGAGGATACATTTCAAGGTAAACAAAAATAACTCAAAGATTGAATTAAAAACATTCATTGCAGTGATATTAATCGCATATATTTGATCTTTTCTTTTTTTTATTTCTTCCCCATTTGCACTGAAACACCTGATTTCAATGTGTCACAATATTTTTTGCCCATATTCTGTATATTATATTTTTTCAAAGGATTGGCCTACAATCAGGGGTAGTGCTTGAGGACAGGAAAGCCAAGCAGTTGATTGGAGCCCCAGCACATCTGCCTTCAGTCTGAACAAAAGAGGTGTTTTTTTTTGAGAGAGAAAAAAGGTTGCTTTTTTCATTTTTGTGTTTTTAAAATTTTATTTATTTATTTTAAAAAATGCAACAACAAAAAAAAAGTTTAAGGCTAGTGTTAGGGTTAGGCTTAGGGATGAGACTAAGGCTTGGGTTAGGGTTATATATTTTTGTTTGTATCAGATTATTTACAACAATAATTATTGATGGTCCTATACTTTCAGGGACATCTTTTGGACCTCACTTTGAGAACCTAACTCATCTATTTTTTTTCCAAAATTCTTCACAAATGTTCCATAAACTGTGCAAAAATATCATTTTTTGGGGCATGCACAGGTACAGTGAGGCTCCCAGTGATTTCTTGTTTGGAGCTCCAAGAGACCTTAGCAATGACACAGACTATAATCACTACATAAATGAGCAGTTTGCTTACATTAAGCCTGCATTATATTATATCAAGTGATGGTGCCCCATAGTAACGACATTTATCATTTATTAGTAAAGTTATTAAATCTATTATATCTGTTCATTTAAAACCCACCATCATCTGTCGTAATGGGTATATTTATTTCTCACTGGCAAATCCATATCCTACTGAATGGAAAATTTTGTATTTTCATTTCTGTAGTGTGTTGGATAGATGTCTCTCTTCAACTCAAGTTAAAGAGTTCTTCAGGGAAATACAATGCACTTCAGTTTGACTGTTTTGGTTTGTATGGTTTGGTTAAGTATTTAACTGATTTATTTGGGTGTTTGAATGTGGGTTTCTGTAGTTAATGTAATAAAATAAAAGTCTGAGGAAAGCAGGAGAGCTACATTTACAGGAGAAATGAAACACTTCTGTAGAGCAGTGTATATAAATAAGACAATATTATTACTCTAACTAGTAAATGGAATAAGCGCTTATGTATGATATACAGAAGTTCTAGTAATAGGTTGCTTTTGTATTTGTTTTAATATAAGCGTTAGGTTCGCTGTTTCATGGCAGTAACAGATTATTAAGGACTTTTGATCAGACCAAAGGCCATCAGCAGCCTTCTGTTTCATCCGAAATGTCATGTTGATGGTTGTGGAGTAAATATCTGATCAGATCTATCTTTGTCTATCTTGGGAAAGACACTGAACCCTGACTTAGTATCCCAGTAGGACTGACATAACCTTAGAAACCTACTGGTGTATGTGTGTGTGTGTGAATGGGTGAATGTGAGGCTAACGTAAAGCACTTTGAACACCATGAAGGTGGAAAAGTCCATTTACAGTTCGTTGTATTGAGCTCACATAGCAAATTCACAGCTCTTTCACTAATCGAAGAAGTCAACTGCTTTATTGCTGTAACATAAGAATTTAATTCTTATTTTTTTATTTATTTATGATGGGTGTTATATGTTATTGATTAATTAATATTGCACTAAACACATCAGCAGATTGGAGAGACTGATACTGCATGATCACATATGATCCACTATCTTAACATCAGCTTTTAACACTCTGGTTAGTTAAAACAGTGTAACGACTAATAAATAATCTACTCTTTGTTTTCAGAGCTCTTCTTCATCATCAAAAGAAAACACTGACAGAGATATTAATCTAAATGTGACTTGTTATACTCCATACAGCACAGTGAATCCTTTTAGACGCTATGACATAATGAGGAATGTGAATGCAGCCACTGGCGCCAAGATGCTGTTATGTTAACAAAATTTTGCTAAAGGCAAGTTTACTTTTTCAATTATGAGCCATTTTGTTATGCACAACACAGAAAAGATATGAGACCATTAATTACAGAGTTGACGTATTTGTATTCAGAGAATACAAAGGTCAGAAACATGTTCCGTTACTGTTTTATTGCTTGAACTTTGGTTCCTTGTTTTCACAGCAGGTGAAGTGACGGGAGCATTTCTTGATCAGACTCAAAACAGCAAACATGTTCAGGTAAGAATTTTACTCATTCTTTCAAACTACACATGTAGCATACATCCTCAAACATCTTCTGACACTGATAATCATGGCTGTTACATAGGTTTTCATGCTCAATATTGTTTAGACCAGAAATATGTATAGCAATATATAAAGCATGTTGGGTTATAAAACCTACAACAAAATATTTTCAAATGCTTCCCTTTTAGGATTTCAGTGACGGTGTTTTGCTCACTGATACTTGGCATCATAGCAAGGCCAAATAAACCTTGGGTAAGTGCATAATCCTTCTGTCTTTGGACAATATTTTGCTGTGTAGAAACAGTCAGATCTTTATTTATCTAGTGCCAAATCATAGCAAAAGTTATCTCATGACACTTGACACATAAGTTGGTTGAAACCAGACTGCAAAGATCACATTTTGAATTACTCATATTACATATAAAACACTGAATATGTTTGTATGTTGGGAAATATTTATGCTTCTTTCTCAGAACAAAATCCCAGATGAAGCAGTCCAAGAGACAGTGGTGTAAGTTGTGATTCTCTTATAGGAAATGTTAATGTGACTCATCTTTTACATGGAAGATACTGAGATTACAAATACTTCTTTCAGGTCCATAGATGACAAAGGAAAAGTGTCCTGGGGGGTGCAAGTGGAGCCTCCAGAAAACACAGACAAGACCGACTATGACATTGACCCAAGAATGAAGATCTGGAAGAGTATGGCAGGCAATGCAGACAAGGCTGAAGAAGACTTAGATGACCTGCACCATCCTTCTGTAGTCCTGGAGGGCCTCCATGATGGGGACATGCAGTCAGATGTCTGGGAGGAAGTTGCCAAATATGATCAAAAACCAGAGGATGACAGAGATGACATTGATCATCCCGTTTTCTACAAGGTGGCCTCTGAGGAACCCGAGCAGGACTGGGATGACATCTACCACAAAGCCAAGGAGGAGCAGGATGTGTATCTGCCTCCATTAGTGGCTGAATACAAAGCTGACGCAGAGGTTCGACCTGTACACTCTGAACCAGAGGAGGATGAAGATGACCTGTATCACCCTGACCTGCAGGAACCTGTGTACAGAATGGAACCAAGACAAGCAGTCAAGGAAGAAAGTCAGGTCAGAGTTCATCTACAGCCAGAGGAGGACATGGATGAGGTCTACCATGCAGAACAATTCGTCCCATACCAACGTGACTCCAAAGCTGCTTATCCTGTTGAATGGCCGTCCCAGAGGAAGTATACTGAACCAGAGCGTGATATGGATGATTTCTACCATAATTGATTATTTTACAACAGCTCATGTAAATCCAATTTGTGCCATGTAGTATAAGTGTGATTTAACTTGATAAAACACATAACTACCATTACAATAAGAATGTAAGAATATTTCAATCTTTACATTAAATACATTTACATCCAGACTAATGACGCACCTGTTCTCAGATGAATTTGAATAGTTTTTATTCAACAGTTCAGCTCCGCACTTTCTTTTAAACTCAAAGTTTTATCTGCTTTATGTTTTTTTTCTCTTTCATGCTTATACTTTTTATTGCTTCCCTGCTGTAATGCTTTTAATGTTTTATGTAAACCACTTTGAATCATCTTGTATGTGAAATGTGCTATATAAATAAACCTGCTTTGGCTTGCTTTTACATGGTGAAATATCGGTGAAATATGATTGTGATGCCACTTTGGCACACTTTTATTTGAATACAAGTGTTTTATTTATTTAAATGTCTGAAATACACATGTTAATTAAATAATAAAAAATAATTTCAGGTTTCTGGACGCAAATCAGATGATGTTTAAAATATTATAAACAACAGAAATGAATTTACCTTGTTAATCACTTTATTTACACCACCATGAATCCCATTAATCTCATAAGGCAACCAATGTTCTGTAGTGTGACCATAAAAAGATAATTTTCTGAGATTAGTATCTTAATTGATTTGTCCATATCACTGCAGCAGCTCAGCAGGAATGACCCCCTTCTTCAGGATAAGGTTTCCATACAACGCGGTTTCACTGTTCAGAGGAAAGAAAATAAAACAAAGCTACATTTACCTCATCAGCCAAACTTGTGAAAATAGGCAATTAATTAGGCGTAAACAGGAATTTGTACAAATATACTGTTAAAAACATAAAACAAAATAAATCAAGTTTAACTGATCCATCCCATGATCTTTGTAAAAAAGAAAAATTATGAAAATAATAATAAAAAAAAAAACCCAAACCACATCAGAATATTTTATTGTACCCTTGGGTAAATTCAGTTTACAGTGAGTCATCTCGTATTGTAACCACTCAGGACAAGTCAAAGTGATGACAGTACTGAGGCTAAAACAACTAAGAAGACAGCCCCCAAGATAAAAAGCAAGATAAGTTAAAGCATCAATAAAGGATAAAAATGTGTCATCCATAAAAACAAGACACAGTAAAATAAATAAATAAACTCATAAATAATGCTCTTACTTATTTATAGCACTGTTGGCTGCTGGTGCTAAGTAAATTAAATTAAAAAAATCTTACATCTACTAAAAAATAAGTGACAGAGAACAAGTCATTTTTGACTTGATGTTAATATCTGATTACCAACAAAAACCTTCACAAGTTAGATTTCCCTTCAAAATGTAACATAGCCTCCAGTGTCAACTTCTGCACACACAAAAAAACACAATCAAGTAAAAGCAAAGATAACACCTACCCTGTCGCTACAACAGCAAATGCCTTCTTAGCTCTTTCATAGAAAGCAAACCGCTCCACCTTCTCCAGAGGACTCTATGAAATAAGACATAGTTGAAAATAAGAGAACTAACTCCAATCATCAACAGTCAACTGTTTTGTATAATTAGGAAATTTGCTGCAAGTATTTTCTTTGCTCATGTTGACAATTTGTTTTACCTCAGACCCGGCCTGTTTCAGGAGCTGTGAATAGGTGTCCCACACAGGAACAGATAAACATTTTTGTTTGTCACTGTCTACCAGATCCATTACTGCAGCCTGTGGAAACAACAGTGTGGGTTAAAGTGGCTAAGCTAAATGAAAAGAATAATAATAATAATAATGATAATAATAATAATAAACTTTAGTTATATAGCATCTTTCAAGAGCATAAAAGTCACAAGGTGATTTACAAAAGGAAGAGGCATAAAACAGCAGAAAAGGCAGAAAACAACAAGGCATAAAACATACAGTTAAAGCAGGAAACAAAATAAAAACAGATAGACACAGACCTGCAACGATAAAAACAACAATTCAAACAATGGACAGTGAACAGATGGGTCTTTAGCTGCTTTTTAAAAGTGTCCACAGATCTTACATTTTGTGGGAGAGAGTTCCACAGAGTGGGTGCCACAACCTCAAAGGTGCAATCTCCTCTAGAACGAGGAATCACCAGCAGGCCCTGATCAGAGGACCTCAGAGATCTGCTGGTGACATAAGGCTGCAGCATGTGTGAGATGTAGGCTGGAGCATGTCCATGCAGAGGTTTGTAACTGACCATGAAAACTTTAAACTGGATTCTAAATGTGATGGGTAGCTGTTGGAGAGCAATTAAAACAGACTGTGCGGCTGTGGCTTAGTTGGTAGAGCAGGTCGTCCAATGATCGAAGGGTTGGCAGTTCACGTCCCACCTCTGGCTGTCTATGTGGAACTGTCCTTGGGCAAGACACTGAACCCTAAGATGCTCCCAGTAGAGTCAGGAAACGCCAGTGTATTGGCAGGAGCCGTCTACTGGTGGTATGGGTGAATGTGAGGAATTGTAAAGCGCTTTGGGCACCAAGTGGTGTATAAAATGCACTTGACAGAGGTGACATGGGACTTTTTGGGAGACCTGGTCAACAGCATTTTGGATCACTTATCCAAATACGATTTGCTGAGGAAAGTAAAAAGACTGTTACAGTAATCCAGATTTGATGATACAAATGCATGGATTAACATTTCCATCATGGCTGGAGTTACCATAGGCCTAAATTTGTCTATGTTCCTCAACTGAAAAAAGCTTGAACGAGTCAAAGATTTCACATGCTGGTCCAGAGACAGATTCTGGTCCACAGTGATGCCAAATGAACAATCTATAGGAAAATGCCATCACAATCACCAAGCACATGTATGTGTACTTTACCGGTGAGGGGACATAGGTATCCAGGGGCATCAGCTGCAGAATGGCATCCAAAAGCTGTGGGATTTTTAAACCTGAAAGATCAGAAGACATGAGCATTAACTCCATCAATAAATCTCAGCAACATTTTCAGTATTGTTGTTTGCAGACATACAAATTAACACACCATCAGCTCTTATCTCTTTTGGACCACAGGCACAAATAGAAGATGATGGAAAATTTGCATCTCCAAGAACTGAAATTAGAGAGAGAGAGAAAGAAGAGAGAGAGAGAGAGATGAGAGAGAGAGAGAGAGAGAGAGAGAGAGAGAGAGAGAGAGAGAGAGAGAGAGAGAGAGAATAAGTCAGAGAAAAAAAACCATTTTCACACGTATTTGTTCACAAATACAACATGATTGAAAAGTTGTATCTCCAAGAACTGAAATTTGAGAGAGAGAGAGAGAGAGAGAGAGAGAGAGAGAGAGAGAGAGAGAGAGAGAGAGAGAGAGAGAGAGAGAGAGAGAGAGAGAGAGAGAGAGAGAGAGAGAGAATAAAGAGAATAAAACATTTTCTAAACATTTTCACAAGTATTTTTTCAGGTTAATGACCTTATGAGATCACTTCGTCTTTACCCTGGGTGGCGTTGAACGTGTAATCACCTGCTTAACTAATAATACTACCTCACAAATCAACCTACATCCACGTAAATAAATGCCATACCCAGTTCATCCCCATGTCCCATTTTGGCAAGAGCATATAGCAGCTCTGGAGATAAGACAGAGGGGATTCCCTTCAGCACAACCATCCTGCAGCTGGAGAGTTTTCAAGCAAACCGTTTACTTCCGCCTTCGTTCAGCTCCACTAGATACGACAAATAATCTCCTTACAAAAGCATAAATCCTTTTTGATAAATTTAGGACTAGTAAAAACACCGTAACAAATTATACCATATTATGAACGGAGTTGACGTAAACGAGAACGTAACACCCCCAAATTGCCGTCTGACACTTTGCTTCCGGTCTGACTGTCATGTGATAGAAAATCTTTAATATGATTGGCTTCCACCAGTAGTTGTCTTAAAATAAATTAATCGTTTTAAACTATAATAATAATAATAATAATAATAATAATAATAATAATAATAATAATAATAATAATAATAATAATAAAATTACTTTATACATGCTAGGCTTTGTATCTACAGCTAATCATTTCCATTAATAATTTATCTTCATAATAACTCAAATGTTCTGTGTACCTTGTGGCAAAGATTTATGTATCCACAGACACTGGATGCATACAGTGGTTTTCTTTCAATAAAATATGTGGGTGCATCCCACAATGTTTCTGCACAGCATCTGAGCAGAAGGGACAGAAAAACATTATGATATATCTCTGAGCAGAGACACAATTACAGTACCATATTAATCCAAATAGACAGTTTTTCCTGGAAATGTACTATTGAAAGTGGAGAGTGTTTGTTATTTACGTAGCTAGAACGATGTGCTGTCTGTATCCACCCTACTGCATCTTTAAAGACCAGAAGTACATCCACAAATGGATGTCGATCAGTCCTGGTACATCTATAGCCTGTCTGTCCATGGGAGTGGATCTCTCCTTCATTGTGGTTCTCTCGAGGGTTTCTCTTTTCCCACTGGGTTTTTGGAGTTTTTCCTTGCTGAGAAGCAGGGTCTATGGATGAGGGATGCCCAGGACATTAATCAATTTCCTTCATCTACTGTTTATTTGAGTGTTGTTTGTTTCCATATCCCAGTAATTCTGTAAAGCCTTGTGAGGCAACCTTAATGTGATATAGGGCTCTTCAAATAAAATTTAATTGAATTGCATGTTTCCCTCCTATTTTCAACATATTGTAATGAAATAAGCTGTTCCAACATTAGACAAACAGCATAATTTCCAGTCAAATAACAACCAAAGCTATTAGACACCTATAGCTTCCAGATGTTCTCTCAATGTCATGTTTATAGTTTATTTTACACAAAAGTTAGACATTCTAAATAAGATAAGATCAGATTTTTTCAAATAATGCTGATTAAAAAACAAATTATGTTTTTAGTCAAAATAAATCAACAGTCCAGTGTAAAATGTGCTAATGAAGGTTAAATGGGTATTTGTGCTCACAACATTTGATGGCCTACCTAATTTAGCTAATACGACACATACATTGATTTGTTTTGGCTGCCTTTGTGACTCCACTTTCTAAAAGTTTTCCAAATGACATGGTGGTATATTAGTTATATACTGTGCAATTCAGCTGACCTCACTAAGACTTTGTGTCTATTTTCTGGCACAGCAAGGTGGGTATAGTCTAATTAAAAACAGAGAGCAGTAACTATAGTCACTTTGTCACTTGTGCCAAAAATGTGAGATAATGAAAATATTTGTCAGATGAAAACCATTGCACTCATGTGTTTCATCTGGGCCAGAGAAAATCTCAGCTGGATAGCAAGAAAAAAATGCTGAGGAATGCTTTCCATGACCGCAAGTCTTGGTTAGAAAGCAGCAGATCTGAATAAAAATGCTTTAAAAGTCAAGTCACAGTTCCACTTTGGCTTCTGGGCATGTACACTGACTTTAGCGTCTATGGGGCAGCTGTTGGTAATAATGCATTTGAGACATAGCATGTTACAGGCTCCATGTTACAACTTTTATTATCATTAGCAAACATTACTGAAGGAACTCACACAGTACATTTTGCAGTGTTAAATCAACACTTAGATAGTTTATTTAACTTCTTCTAGAGTGTATTTGGTCCCATTGTCTCCAAATTAACACTGCAAAATCTACAGTGCAGATATTTTAAATTCAACTGTTTAAAAGGTTTTAAATCCTTCTTATAAAAAGCTTTCATATAGAAAAGCACAAAAGCATTTGCACCAAAATATAGGATCCCAAACAGAATAATATATAACCTGCTGACAAATTCAAGGGAAAGTCAACATGAAGTGGTCCACTATGGTGAATATACAGTTTATGGATTTGATTATGCCATCTGTCTGTTTATTGATTAAAACTATTGTTCACCTGATATTTTCATCTTTAATTCTCTCTCTTTTAACAGTGCGACTGAGTTAAATTACTGCATATCACTGTAAATCTGTGACAACACTTCAGAACATCTATTTTATCTTTATTTTATTATGGAGCAGAAAAGTAACTAGAAATCTGTGAAATGTTACCTTGGGTAATGAGAAATTAAATGTGATAAATATAATAGTGTGGAAACACGATGATACAGAAAATGGAGATCACATACATTTGGTTAAATTGCAGTTTGATTGACATTTGAAATAAATAAAAAAAAATCTCCCACTACTAAAAATCACACCATTCAAATAGTACTTGATATGCGAATGTGATGAGTTTACTTGTATTAAATGTATATGTGTAAGCCTACATGTCTTTCAACTATATATGTACTTTGTTTGATTATTTCAAATATAAACCAATATTACCAATACAATTCGGAACAACAAAATAAAAAAGAAAGAAAACCATGTATGAAAATGATTACTTAATTAAATAAATGTTTAAAAATGTCACAGTTTATCATTTATTTTGATATATATATATATATATATATAAGCTTATACCACTGGAAATACACTAACAGTATGCAAATATTACAATGTTGAGGTCATGGTATAATAGTTTAAATTCAGAGGATGTACACATTTATACAAAATAAAGGACACAAGTACCTCAAGATGAAACTAAATAATACTTGTATGTTTACAGTCCTGGACATTTGTCCCTGGTCTACAATGTGTAATTATATTTCTATCAGTGAAATATACTGTTGCTACATTAAAAAAAAAAAAACATTTAGTAAATTATACAAATGGTCATAAATATGAAATAAGACCATCCATGTAGGTGCTTTATTTTTCTCTTAATCATTTCTTTCTTTTACTGATTTATGTTGTGCAGCTGCAACAAAAACAGAGGTCCTGCTGTAATAATACTAAAATATATTAATAATGATAGGACATTTGAAGCCTACTTGGTTGTGTAGCTGAGTGTGAGGGTCTGTTCAGTATGAGTCAGGGGCTCAGAGGTAGTGGTTCATGGCTATGGGAGTGATCTTTTTGGAGGACGGCTGCTGCTGGGCAGAGAAAAGGCCCCGCAGGAGCCAGGCCTGTCTGCAGGACTGAAAGACCCTTTCTCCCTCTTTGGACACATGCTGCTGCCTCTTTATTTCAGCTTCTTTAAATGAGTTTATCACGCTATGAGGGTCTGCACTGCCAAAATGTAACGTTTTGCCCCTTTTGTCTGTGTGGAGAGCCTCAATTGAGTCTACATTTATTATTTTGACCTTTCGGTAGCCTCAAAGAGGAGCTTCTCACTGCAGACTTTTGTTCTTCCCTGTGGAGTGAGGAGACCGTTTTTTTCCCCTTCTCCTTTTTAGAGTTTTGTTCCAGGGGACTGACAAGAAAGGAAGATCCAGGGGAATATTGAATGAAAATTAAAATCAATTAGGCCATGGCCTTGTGAAGATATGGGGCGCCGCCGTGTGAAGATCACAGAAAAAAAAAGGTGCCTTGAGATGATTGGAGCGAAAAGAGAAAGCGCACACTAACCAAATTTGTTCTGGTGTTTTCTTTGAAGTCCAAATTATGGTTTTGTGTCCGAATATTTTAGCCAGTGAGTGGCCAAAAGAGGATGGGCATAATGTGAGACCAGCTAGTCGGCGGTTTTTGCACATACAGCATTGGTTTTAATGCAGTTTTAGGTTGTGTCTGAAATTCTAATATAAAACTATTTCATTGATGAAAAAAAATAGTACTTAAAATTACAAAATAGCTATTTTATTTTATTTTTTTTACTTCATCACATAAAATGTTCTCACGAAAATATCACATAATCATTTTCATAAGCCTAATGAATTTTACTCCATCCTTTTATGTTTCTATTTTTATTTTCTCGTCCTCGCAGCCCCGTTACTTACAACGAATATATATATATATAAAAACCTGTTACTTTCGGTGAATAAAAGAGTCGTTCTGCGCAGGAGGTGGTGCTTTTGCTTTGTAGTGCAACAGGTCAAATTCATTTCACAGTCCAGGATCTGACTTCATATGACAGAGGAGCAGCCCCATCTAGTGGCCGATTCCAGAACTGCTCATCATTTAAAGTAACGGGACAATAATGGGACACATTACACGTACAATGTGTGGAATATCCCATTCCCATGACTTGAACTGATCCTGATAAATATTTATCAAAAACTACCATGATAAATATCAAAGTAATATTTATTTTAAATGTAATAAAATATGGCCTTTTTTGTCAAAATTGAGAGATGAGAAACTTCAAGTTTCTTCAAGTTTAAAATCACACTTGGAATAATTGAAATTAAATGAAAATAAAAAAATATGTACATGATACGATTGGTCTACAAAAACACCACATATAGCATATTCTCAGCAAGAACACCACAGTAAAATGAAGCACAAAGGAAGCATTTTAGATGATTGTGTGAACACGATTAAAATTTATTGCAATATAAATGTTGGATATTTTTCATTACTTTTAAGTTCAACTCCCTATTTAATTGAATGTGTCTGTCAATGTGTCATAAAGCTTAAATGACAGTCATCTTCACAACAATGTATTTTCCATCTAATCCAAGGTTTGTTTTTTATTGAGACCTTATTGAAGGATGAAATCTTAATAAAATTTTAATTTCAGAATACCAAATATTCTCAACAATCAACAAATTTAAAAATATGTGATCTTCACTGGAGAGAAAGGTAGATGGAGTGGAAGTATAAAGTATATCCTCACTCATAGTACTTGAGTGAAAAGTACTGAGGAAACACACGTTTCACCAACACCAACAACATTTATAAAATTTTATGAATTTTACAAATTAACTACAATTATAGTTACATATAGATCTGAGAACATTATCACAAATCATATAAAACCATCCACATGCTTGAAACGTGTGAATATCACTATGCATGTGCATGCTAAACCAGTACAGCAAACATATTCTGTAATCAACAGACATATATACTCATTCAAAACTACTAGAGCTTTATTTGTAAAATAAAAACGGGGGAAAAAAAGTTACCTACAAAATGAAGGCAAAGGTTTGACAGTGAAAATGAAAAGGCAAAGTCAGTACACATCATCAGGACTGACTCCTTATGTCAAGGGTATTAAAATCTGGTCCTTGAGGGCCAGTATCCTGCATATTATATGTTCTTCTTCCAACACACTTAGAAGCAATTGCATCGTTATCAACCTTCTGCAGAGCTTGATGAGCAGATCATTAATTGAACCAGGTGTATTAGAAAAAGGAAATCTCTACAACATGTAAGATACTGGTCCTTGAAGACCAGATTTAAATACCCCTTCCTTACGTTCTCACACCGGCTTCACAGTCAGCAACAACACATTTCTGCACCTGGGCTGCATTGGATTTGATGCTATCCCTAACCCAAGGAGTGGACAATCCTGGTCCTCAAGGGCTGATATCCAGAATGTTTTAGATATTCCCTCTACCATCACACCTGGAAGCCATTACATGATTATTATGCTTCTGCAGAGCTGGATGATGAGCTGATTATTAACTAAAGCAGGTGTGATGGAAGAGGGAAATATCTAAAACACTGAGGACCACCCCTGCCCAAAACCAAAAGGGCTTTGCGGATACCACACTGTGTCATATCTAAAGTCAAACAGCCTGTATGTTTGACTATAATCAGGATTTAGAATCACTCAACTTATTGCAGATAAGGAAATGACCCAGTGATGTCAGACCTTGTGCTCTTGTCTGAAATCTTTATTCTACTTGTCTTGGAAATTGGCTTTTCTCTTCTCCACAAATGCAGTCATGCCTTCTTTACGATCATCCTAAAAAGAAAACACAAACATGTGAAGATTGCCAGTAAAAAGCAGTCTCACTTTTTTACCTAGTTTCATTCATCTCTGACTCACTGTGGCGAATGTGGCGTGAAATAATCTCTTCTCCAAACGATTGCCCTCAGCCAGAGTCAGTTCAAACGCTGCAGTCACACACAAAAGAACAAGTCAGATACAGTCTTTCAGTAAAGAGTCTACTCAAGTTTCAGTATTTGAACACAGAAAACCAACTCACCTGCATTAACAGCCTCTTTAGCCATAGCAGAGACAAGCTTGGAATTGGCAGCTATTTTCTCTCCACATTTGACAGCTTCAGACACCAGCTGGTCCACAGGAAAAACTTTACTCACCAAACCTGAGAAAAGACAACAATAACAGCCACATGTCCCAGTATGAAAAATTTAATAATTATTTTAATCAATAACTACATCAAAATTACTTTATATTGAATAATGTACTTCACAACAGGGGCTTACTTATTTAATATATTTTTTGTATTTTATTTGAATTGAAATATAAATGAAGTAAAATGGTAAATGGACTGCACTTATATAGTGCTTTTCCATCTTCATGGTGCTCAAACTACTTTACACCCCCCCCCCCACACACACACACACACCACCACCACCACACACACAGCTGCTGCCAGACCTACTGGGAGCAATTTAGGGTTCAGTGTCTTGCCCAAGGACACTTTGACATGTGGACAGCCAGAGCCAGGATACGAACCACCAACCATGGGACAACCTGCTCTACCAACTGAGCCACAATCACCCAAGTATCAACAATTAAATAAAACATAGCAATTGGTAAGTTTTTTTTTTTGTCAGCATTTACCCGATTGCTTGGCATCTTGTGCGTTGATACGATCTCCTGTCAGTACCATCTCCATAGCAAGAGATTTACCTACTGCGCGAGTCAGACGCTGGGTGCCACCCGCCCCTGAAAGTATAAAGATTAACAACAACAGGTGGTTCATAAATAAGAATCAAGTACATTTAGTATAAACAATATTAGTACACAGTATAAGAAAATGAACATTACACAGTAAAGAAAGTAGATATAAAGGATATTTACCAGGAATGGTGCCCAACAGGATTTCCGGTTGGCCAAACTGTGCCTTCTCACCAGCAAAGATAATATCGCACATCATGGCCAGTTCACAGCCTCCACCCAGCTGAAACAGTGTAATACATAATATGAACAGAAACAACACAAAAAGAGGGAATTCTTTTCTAATACTTGTTGCACAATGACTTTTATCCTTGGTGATTTATGTTTCTTCAGATTACAAGCCAACTGAATGTACAGACACTTTCTTATATGAGAGGATTTTTAAATGAGTTCAAGTCTGGGACTCACAGCAAAGCCATTCACAGCTGCGATCACAGGCTTCTTCACTGTGGACACTCTGTTCCAGTGAGCCAGGAAGTTGCCCCCGTAACACTCCTGGAAAGTTCGATTCTGCATCTCTTTAATATCTGCTCCCGCTGAAATGCACAGTGGTTGTACGTACAGCTAATATGCAACTGTACATGCTTCAAATTCTATGAAACCAGGTAAGAAAGACAAAAAGGTACACAGATACTTCTTACCAGCGAAAGCTCTGTCGCTGCCAGTGATGACGATAGCTCCAACCTCACCATCGGCTTCGAATGCATCCAAAGCGTATCCTACCTCCTTCATCAGGCCGTCACACAAAGCATTAAGGGCCTTTGGTCGATTCAGCTGGATAAAGCCCACATTCTTACTCTCTCCTCGTTTTTCAACTATAATATACTCATATTGACCTCCTGTGTGAAAAGAAAAGAAAAAATCTTTAAGTTAGGAGTCAGTGATTTAACAGAGAAGCCAAGTCCTAAACTAGGTGATGGGTCAGACTTTGTCAACATTACATCACACATTCGAGACTAGTAGGTAATTGGTCAAGGACAGGTGAAGAATTAACAATGAGCCTCATAGAAATGTGAGCAGAGGACTTCCTCTCAAAAATACTGTGCTACCAAATACACTTAACACACTGTTCAAATTGTTCCATTATTCTGAAAATCTGAATTTAAGCACATTTAAGGATTAGATCTGCAAACTGTCTCTAGATTATAACCATCATGTGTTCACTATCTACAAATCCTACTTTAGTTGTAAATGATATGGTATGATATGATTTGATTTCAACAGAGAAAGTGCACAGAAATACACTGACCTACAGGATATATAAAAGGAAAGATGCTGGTGCCAAGTTATCGATAAAGCTAATCTCTACCTGTAGTCCCTGATCAGGTTGTTCCGTTTAAAGAAGAAACAGACCAAGTAGGTTATATAGGAAAAATGCAAGAAAAATAATAAATAATTTGACTATAAACACTGATAGCAGTCTCCATGTCTATAATGTATTATGATAATATATTTAATTAGACTGTATGTTCATGCATTTCGTGTAGTGAAACCATTATTATTATTATTTTGTGAAACCATTATTAAGTTAACTTGGTTTGCAGTCTGCGTCGCGCGCGGAGTGACGTAGGTCTCTTAACATTGTGGCAGGGCCAGGTCTCAAACATCTGCACAAACTATACCAGGTTTACGAGTTAAAGACACACCTGAACTGTAGAGGCGGACAGCGGACAGGAGAGCCGGAGCTGTTCGGTTGGGTTTTAGGAGCTGAGCAACACTTCTGCAAAGGAAAGCCATGACAGGTCACAGGCAGACACAGCTAGCTCTCGGAAGGTATGCTAGGTTGGATCAACCGGGCGGACGGGGGGCGGGACTAAGGTCCTGACGTTCTGCGCAGCTGCAGATTGCGTTGCTATGGTCTGAAATATGACACTCACATGCAGCTCATTCAAATAAAAGATGAATAAGAATCTACAATCCCGCCCACACATATGTTGTGTATAAAATATGTCCTCAATTTAGCCAAATTAGAAAAAAATGGTTCATAGTTATAGATTCATTAGGGAAATTTAATAAGATATGGGGCCCTTTCTTTTAGACCTTCAGGATAGCCCTGATTGATTGATTGATTTATTGGGGTTTTGTTTTTTCTTCAGCTCCTTTTTCATGCATCAAGCTGACAATGACATGAAGTAGTCGCAGACCGACTAAAATGTTATTTATTTGTTTGTATGGGTTTTTTAAAAATGTATTTTCAGTTGTTTTGTTCCTTCTTTGTTCAATTTTATTTATTGTTGTCACTGAAGTGTTGATTTTGTTTTGATTCCGCCTAGGTAATATTTTATTTTTCAAACCCCTGTCATATTAATATCACGTTGTTCAAGTTGTATTGTTCATCAGTTCAATTTAGTGTTTATTGTTATGTTGTGTGTTTTTTTTAAAAAAAATACAAAATGTTACTTCGTAAACTTGGGGAAAAAGAACAGTTGAACTGTGGTGCATTTCATTGGGCATATTTCTTCGTGGCGTGCTATCCAGGGAAGGAGAAATCAACCGAGGTAATCTGTCATTTTATTCATTTTTCCGCTGTCTAAATTGCAACTTGAAAACAAACAACAGACATCTCGTAGTTGCAGCTGAACCTCAATAACGTGTAACCTTGTGTATTTTTTTTTAATATTTTTTTATTTCACGTGGAGTGTTTTGGCAAATCTAAGCACCACGAGGATGGAATATAGAACAGTTCACAAGAATGTCATTGATGGGTGCTTTTTGAAACAAAAACTGAAGTTGGTCTATACATCACATATAAAAATGTATTCTCCAAACACACAGGACACAATAACGACATCTGCAATCTACAGTTGTACATTACATTCATCTTTCCCTTTGTCATTGAAGTGACGGTTTACTGAAAAAAAAACTTAGACCTAGAGTCGTCCTCGGTGGTCTGTATAAAAAAAAATTTGCGAGATCTTCTGTCAACAGTGCTGTCAACTTTCAAACGTGTGAAATTACAGTGTCGAACGTCCTGAGGAGAATGTCCTGAGCACCGCCTCTCGTCCGTCCGGTTGATCCAATCTTCCATCTACCCTCTCGGAATCTCTATAGTCGGAATAAATGGAAAGAACTCACACTACTTCCGCATATGCACTTCTTTGTTGGTATTTTCCGGAAGTAGAATTCAGATCATCTTTACTGCCACCTAGTGTCTGATGGGGGGGAGGGGGGACTAGTTTATTAAGGTGGTTGTATTATTACATGTATATTTTTGTCGTTTCGTGAAAAATACTTTTATTTTTACATTCCTCATATTGTATTAGTGTACATGTAACTTTACTGTTACAGATAAAACGGTTGTATTTTCACATAAATTTGTTCTTCGCCCAAACTATACCAGTACAGACTAGAGTACACAGAAAACTACATCAACAAAGGGAATTTTATTCCTAACACATAGTGCATAGATCGACTTTGTGAGACGCTAATTTAAACAATAGCAAAAACAATGAAAACTAAAATATGGAAGGTGGAGGCGACTAGTTTAATTTAATAATCTCAAACAACACTAGAATAGTAAGTCATTAAAAATGTCTAATCTGGCCAGCGGCTGACGCTACTATTTTAATTTAGATTTCTTGGGCAGATTCGGTGATCAGCTCTACAGGTTATATCTGAGAAGTGCAAAAATGATGAGAAGGATAACACAGAATAAAAGACACGGTTCATTTTATCAGCACTCTGGATGTCCAGCAGCAACCGGAGATGTCATTTTAATCTTGTTTCATCTTTTACAAGAGATGTCTCCTTTCTGTACTCTACACTGCTCCTGAATTTAAGATCTGTAACATGTCTTTATGTCTGGCTCTAAATATGAGGAGACACAGCTGTAAGACAGTAAAAAGTCATCATAAAGAGGACACATAGTTAGTATTAAACATGAATTACTCAGCTATGGCAAATTAACTTTAATAGAGAAAACAATTTAATCACAAGTATATAAAGGGGTGCTTTTAGATCTATAAAATACATTTACAGTTAATTATAACTATTACATCGGATGTGCAGATAGATAGATAGATAGATAGATAGATAGATAGATAGATAGATAGATAGATAGATAGATAGATAGATAGATAGATAGATAGATTTGATATTTGAATATTATATGAGGTGTACAACAAGAGTCTTTACCTGACCCACATGAGAGAGAAAGACAGACACAGAGAGAGAGAGACAGAGAGAGAGTGTGTGTGAGGGAGTGAGGGAGAGAAAGAATAACATGCAACTTGTCGACTCCTCCAAATTTAAGTCGACTTGTGCTACGTGAGTCAACGTGTCGACTAGTTGGTGTGTCTGTTAATGCCTTAGTTTATACAGTTGTTGATCACTGATGGTCTGAGCACTTGAATGTGACAATACACACCTGATAGAGGTGACTCCCGCTCATCCCCCCAGCAAATCACACCCAGGGTATAGCACATCGAATGTCATAAGAACTGGTGTGACATACTGTACAACTCCATTTATTTAGATCAGTCTGACACTGTACTTCAACATGTGTTGATCCTGATCTGTGGTTTTATATGGCTACCACTTCATGGTTTAGTTGCTGTTTTTCCAAATAGCTTCACTCGATTATGAAACATGAACAGTTGACTTCGTAATATTTACTAGAATGGAAA
Organism: Siphamia tubifer; assembly: GCA_020466265.1. Lineage (NCBI taxonomy): Eukaryota > Metazoa > Chordata > Actinopteri > Kurtiformes > Apogonidae > Siphamia > Siphamia tubifer. The sequence continues at coordinate 19,060,943 of CM035797.1, read as the reverse complement.
TTCCATGAATGGACTGTAGGATCCTATCACATGGTTGAATTCACTGAGTACCTGAGTGAGTTCTGCTGGATTTCATACGAATGTGGCCATGGAAGTGATCAGAATGGTAATTCAATGATTTTGACAGGTGACTCAATACTTTGGACACTATAGAGCACAGGTGTCAAACTCCAGTCCTCGAGGGCCGGTGTCCTGCATGTTTTAGATATTTCCCTCTTCCATGTGATTCAGTTTAACCCTTTAACTCCTGAGAACTAACAAAATAATTGGTAACATGAGCAAAGTAAGACACAAATGGCAGAAAATCTAAGAACAATACTAACATAAAAAAAAAACTAAATGTAGAAAAATAAACAAAATGAGCAACAAAAACAAATAAATATTTACAAAATCACAAATAATGTGGAAAATTTTGACAAAAAAATTACAAAAGAAGAAAACTAGTATTGAAATTTGGTCCCAGCAATTTTAATTTTGCCTTTAAAAAATGTTTAAATAAAATAAAATAAAAATAAAAATCTTGCTTTTTGGCACCCTTTCCATGCACAAAACTAAAAGGAAAATAGTTGAATTTTTCTAAATATTTAAACTAAATCATTCATTCAGAATCAACGCTGACACTTAAAGAGTTAATAATCAGCTCCTCATTAGACTGATAATGATGCAATGGTCTCCAGGTGTAATGGAAGAGGGAAACATCTAAAACATGCAGGACACCGGCCCTCGAGGACCGCACTTTGACACCCCTGCCATAGAGTATGTGAATGATATTTGTGATTGTGTTCCTAGAACTGTGAGTAGGCCTATACTGGGATAAAACCTGCTAATTCTTGTACTGTTTGTGTGCATTCTGTATAATGGAGAGATCATTTAAACCAACGTTGTTTCAAAAGTACTTAACGAGAAATAGCTAAATTAGAAAATCACAATAAATGCAAAACACATTCTCTGTCTTTGAGGAGTCACAGCGTGGGAGTGACTCTTCTCTTTGGACCCAGTCAGCTGATGCTTGGTGAACGCGCCGCGCGTTCTCGCTGGAATCTGCACGAACGAGCGTGCATCGTCTGTGACAATCACGATACATCTCTTCTGGGTGCTAAAACAAAAAAGCAAGGAGAAAATACACTGATTTAAGGTAAGCATTGAGAATTTTAGTAGGATGTGGATTACATAGGCGTGGGTGCAAATGCATTTCTTGATCCAAAGGTATAATTAATTTTCAGTTCAATAGATGTCAGGCTAATTGATGAAATATAGGGAGATGAACACTGAACATCTACTTGTATTTTGATTAAATCTGTTATGTGCAAAAATGACATGCAGAGGAGATTTTAGGATATTTAAGTGCGAATAACCTGCTAAAATCTGATCATTTATTTGTCAAAGATGGCCTCTAACTGAGGAATAAACCACCCATTACCATTCATAATTACAAATACACACGGTATATTATTGTATGGACAATGGGGTATGTGTATCAGGGATGAAAACTGAAGCAGAAATTGTCAGTGCGCATTTTAAATCGACCTACTTTTCCAAAGAAGCAACCTACAGACAACCCAGAAATGTCTTCATCAGGAGCATATTCTGCAGCAACAACACAGATAAGCACGACTACAATGGAAAAAACGGGAGAAAAAAAACAACAAAAAAAACCTCACTTGTATTTTCAGTGGATTATTGAAGATCTGACAATTGAAAATCCTTGAAACATCATCTCACCTGATAAATGCAATATATAGAATCAAGGGTTAATTACAAAAAAAGATACAATCAATTACATAAAATTATCATATATACAGATTTATTATTTTCAGTTTCACAGATTTAGCTTAATGTCACCAATTCACAGTGACATCATTGTTCTATAAGCAAAAAGCTTCTAGAATTAAAGAGGTAACTGCCAAAGCTCAATCACTAACAAAGAAAAATAAAAAATATATATAAAAAATGCTAGTTTGTTATTATTTTCAAAATACTGCATGTATCAAAATATGAAACTGAGAGAAATTAATGTATGTGTCTGCACTATTAGTCCTACTTCAAAACACTGCAAGCATAATAGAATACTACATTTTCAGATTCTCTCTAATATAAAATTTATTCATCTACAGGAAGACTTCAAAAAGCTTGTGGAAAAACATAACTAAAATAAATATGCAGGGATTTTGATCTCGGTGTCGCTGTGCATTCTCATACAAGTGCATTCTCATTTGCACAAGTGTATTGACCTACATGGAGCATATGTTGGAAAAATAAACATCATAACTTAAACAGTGTTTTCCAACTGTCCTCTTTCCATGAACTTGTTGAAACCCACTCGTACCCCCTATCCCTCAATCATATATCTTGAAATCATTAGCCAGCTAGCACTTTTGACATTCTTGATTCTTAGGCAATTTAGGTGATATTAGGCCAATTAAAAAACAAAGGCTATTCTCTTAATTTTAATAAAAGATGTAAAACTAACATCTTAACTTACAGCTGCATATTCTTGTATAGATCATTATTCTAATTTAGATTATTTTAAAACTTAGAGTGCTCTCATTATCTTAGTGTTATAATCAGAGGGCTGTGATGCTCCTGCTTTGACCCTCCTAATTTTATGCAAAGGATCAATACAATTTCTATCTATCCATCTATTTAACCCATAAAGATCCATACACCTATTGAGCCACTAATCCTATTAATTTATTTACATAAATGGTGTAAAATGTAGGTATTTATCTTTTCATGGTGGTTAGACATGAAACATTGGGACATTCAGAGGATCTGCAGTTACCACAGAAACACCATCACCTTCTACAACATTGATTGACCAGTAAAACTCATGGAGTTTTAATCAATGCCAGTGATAGAAACACTGGGTTTTTGTTCAACTGATGATATATTTTGCTGAAAGTCATTTGTTTCTTCATTTGGTCTGTTTTGATGCAACTATTGATTTTACTTTGAGATTTTGTGAACACTTAAATATAGGACATTAAATAAAAGAAAATACACTTTGCAGTAAAATATGGCTATGTGAGAAAAATTAATGTGGGTACTGACACAAAAGTAGCACTGGGTCTTTATATGTTGAGACATTTTATCTCTGAAATCCCCTAAAATTAAATTGTAGAGCACTGTTCTCAGGCAGACAATGACTTACTGTGCCCCATCGTTTCAGATGTCAGTGATGAACCAGATGGTTGCAACATGCTGGATCTGTCTCCTGCTCTGCGCTTTCCTGTCTGAACCTGTTCTTTCCAAGGGTGGTCGTGGTGGGTCCAGGGGCTCCTCTCGAGGTGCCAGAGCTCGCACCTCCACATCTGGAACTTACCGGGGCGTGGGCCCCTATGGTGGGACCCGTTCTCGCTTCAGGGTGGCGGCGCGGACATCCCCGGTCCGGGTGGCAGGTGCAGCAGCAGCAGGGGCAGCAGTGGCCTTGTCAGCAGATAAGTGGTATGCATCTGCCTATCGCCGTGGCAACGGAGATGGCTCAGAGGACGACATGGACTACTACAACAGGACAAATTTCTTCGATGCACAAATGTCAGGGTCCACTCAAAATGGATCTTCTTTCACTCAGCTGGTTTCTATCATTATTGCTACTTTCTCCCAAAAATATGGACTCTTACTTGACACTATAATCTAGATTTTTTTTTTAGGCTAAATGACTGCTTTGGTCTTAAACTGAGACCTGACAATAATATGCAGTACTGGTTCAAAGCTGCACTGGAAAGATCAGTTAAAGGTGATAAACAATCCAGAAGACGTCAACACATCACTGTACTGTATGCTTTAATATATGTATTCATCTGACATTACCAGCACAATATTCAGTGCAACATATTACTTCTAAAAGTTTGCACCTTGGTCATACTGCTGATACTATCATGTCTTTATGACAGAATTGGGGCCAAATATCAAAACTTTCCTATTACACTTCCCTAAAACCTTGTTTCCTGATTCTTAATGAAAGGGGTTTTTATATAAAAGACATAATTCTACTGCCAAACTAAAATTGTCTATAAATATGTATTTTCATACGTGCACAAAAATGCACTTTGTTGCTGTACTTTCTGTAATACAAGATCAGGAGACAATCCATTCAATAAAAGTTGGAGAACCAGCATTTTTCCATCTCTTGAAAGTAAAATTAACAGACTTTGTGGTATTCCTGATTTGCATTTTTTGCATTTAGAAAGGAAAATAAAAGTACTTTTTTTTAACTTATTACCAAAATCATTCAAGTTTGTACTTCGATATCAAACTGGATTTAAAGATGTTGGATGTGGATGATCAAAGGTGGCAGCCAGCTTTCATTATCTTCCTGATGTTTTGTACAATTTAAACTTTTCTTCTATACATTTCTTTATCTCATGTATTCACTAGAGTTGTGTGAAAATGACAAAACAAACTGCCGCTCTCACTATTATCATGTCTCTGGAGGAAGTGGTGGATGCCCATCACCCATCAAGAACATTTGTTTTTACCTGCAGTAGACTCAGGAGCAACAGACTGTTCCATATCTATAAGTGCACTCTAATATATGATACAACACTTGTGTACATAATAAAAACTGAGTTTATTATCACTGTATTTATGCTAATAAATATCCTTGTTTACACCTTGTGAAGAAAATTACAATGTCATACCTGAAATAAAATTAAATTCTTTTATTTACAAAGGATATTGTGTCTTGGTGGTTCTTTATACTGTTTAAAACAATCCCCAACCTGTTACAACACTTGACCACAGACATGCATTGTACGTTTCTTAAGAAGACAAACAAGATACAGGAGCTGACAAAACCCCAAATGGTCCTTGACTTTTACTTCAGTCTAACATTACTTTTCCCAGCTCTCCTTTCCTGAAGGATCTGATGAAATCATAGGCTGCTGCTTCGTAGTTTGGCACAGTGATGCTAATATTTCCTAGAGAAAATGGAGAAAAGAAAAACATTTTCAATTTGAGTGAAGGTCATATTTTAATGCAATTAGTACATGTGGGGGGTAAAGAGTTATATGTAAGAAACTTAACGATAAGAAAAAGAGAATTTTAGTCATGGGCCATAATGTTGGTGATTACAAAGGGCTTACATCAAATTCTATTCTATATTAAATTAATAAGAAAAGGTGATATGTAGATTGAAATAATTCATTGAGTTAGTTTGAATTTTTTCACCACTCATCTTTAAACTGCAAAGCTATGTAGACAGGTTTACATGCACCATCATGTGAAGAATAACAGAAGGAGCTGTCTCTACATATAGAGCATGGCTGCATTTATTCAAATTCTGTCTGTTGTTCAAAGTTACACTACTTTGATCAAGTAAATTACTTATTTTTTCTACAGTGACTCATTACTTTTAATTCTATACTACCTTTGAAATGTTCAAAACCGTTCTTGAAATTAAATGATCATTATGTAATAATTAATGGCATCTAGTGGTGATCTTGCATCTTTTTTGTCCGTTCAGGGAATATTAACTGTAGCCAACACTTAAAAATAGTTTGATAGCAATGCATTTTAACACTCAATGCCACCCCACTACAAATTAGAAAAAAAACAACAACAATCAACTGTATTTCACAAAGGCACAGTTCTTACTTTCATTTGATTTTATTCTGATGAACACATAATTATTATGAATATTGTCTTCTCCAGTTATGTCCTCATAAATATCCTAAAATGTTACAAACTCAACCTTTAAAGCATGCAGAGGCTAGAAATTTGATTTGTATTTAGTAAACCTGCAGATAGGATTATTTTCGTTTTCTTACCAACTCCAGTAATGGCTTTAATTCGCTGCGTCTTTCCAAGTTTGACTGCAATGCGTTTAAGTACATGATTGATATCATCACTAGGCTCTTGGAGGTTGTACTTCTCCACATAACTGCAAATAAACAAAAACATCCAATCACAAAAACATGAAGAAACTATACCATAGTCTACTCAACTATAATTTAAAAAGAAACTTGATACCTGAACTTCTCTAGCCTGTTCAGAGAGTACAGTAAATAATCAGCGATAATGTCTTCACCCACTAAATGGTCCAGTATATTTCCTGGTGAGAGATGGAAAAAAATATTTTCTTTAGTATTGCTAAATCTGTTATGCTAATGTTGCAAAGAAAGAATAATGTTTCACTGACCACATAAAGCCAGCTTCATTCCTGTTTCAACACTCTCAATCTTAGGAGCTAAGACCCCTGGTGTGTCCAACAGGTACATTATGGGTCGTTCACAAACCTACGGACAAAGAGAGATGCGCATTTTGATGTTAAGCTTCACATACACAATGGATTCATTCACACACACAAATACGGGAACAATTATGTCTTTTAAATCCACCTGAATTTTGGTCAGGACTGCTTTTGTTATGCCTGGTTCTCCACCTACTCGAGATGCACGGCCTGAAATTAAAATACATAAATTTATGACATTTTTTTTTTTGAAAGGTTGTGAATTGGTTAATAGTTATACCTCACAAATATGCTAGATTAACAACCATCTACTTTGTCATACAAACCTTTTTTCAAATGTGTTCTTCGTAGAGAGTTAATGAGTGATGATTTTCCAACATTTGGCACTCCAATCACCATTAGGCAATAATCTATATTCTAAATAAAATTATACAAAGGCAAAAACATTAAATACAATCTATCCACTGCTACTGCGGGAATATGCACAATAATTTTTTTTGTTATAGTAGCAACTTAAAAATTTCAATAAATGCCATATAAGCATTTATAGGAAAAAGATTCACAGAGTCTAAATAATTATGTATACCTCATATCTATTATAACGTGGTTTGTTCTCTAAAATCTCCATCACCATTGGTATCAACTGCCAAAAAGATAAATAAACACAGATTCATAATGTATTGTTATCATCAACTATAGATGAATTTCTGCAAATAGTCAAATGTTAAGGGTTAAGTTTTGCTTCACCTTTTTGATGCTGTCATCTCTCTGTTTTAGGCAGTCTGCGAAGAGAACATTTGTCACTCCATTTTTCAGTAGCCTCTTCTTAATTGTCTGCAAGGAAGGGTAAATTGAGGATTCTGCATTAGTTATTACCTCCACCAAGGAGGTTATGTTGTTTTCACTGGAGTTTGTATGGCTGTCAACAACATAACTCAAAAAGTTATGGATTAATTTTGATAACATTTTCAGGATGTGTTGGGAGTGTCACAAGGAACAAATTATTAAATGTTGGTGGTGATCCAGAAGAGATCCTGGATTCTGGATCACTTTGAAATGTATTCTCCATTTACCGCAATGTAAAATTTCAAAGTGATCCAGAATCCAGGAGCTCTTCTGGATCACCACCAACATTTAATAATTTGTTCCTTGTGACACTCCCAACACATCCTGAAAATGTTATCAAAATCCACCCATAACTTTTTGAGCAATGTTGCTGAGAGTCAGATAAACCAACTCCAGCGAAAACACTCTTCATTTAGAGGGTGGAGCTCTGCTTTGGCGGAGGTTTACGCTCTCAGAGTGCTTTTCTAGTTTCAACATGGTGTTAGCAGATGAGACGAAAGGATATTTAAACTTTTAACCTCCTGTTGGGACATGTCAGTGAGGTCCATCTTGTTGAGAATTAGCAGGTGTGGTTTGACATCAAGAGTCTCCTGAAACAAAGGGTTTCTTCCAGAGATGGGAATATGCTCACAGTTAAAGAAAAGGTTGTGCAAGTTCATATTTCATGACACTATAACAGCAGTAACCTCATCAATTCATCCATCGTTGTCCAATGATTGGGTATGGGATGTGGAGGAAGCAGCATAAGCAGAGCAGCCCAGGCTTTACCCTCTCTCGCCACTTCCCCTATTTTGCCTAGACTAGACAGCAGAGACATAATCTATAATTCTGACAATATGTCCTGCACCTGCCTTTGGATCTCCTTAAAACACTGAAACAGGGAGACAGATGGGAAGAAGATTAATAATTGTCTACCTCTTTTTTGCGACCATGGACTTGACAAAAGACTGTAAAAACTAAAGTCAAGTTCAAGACTACAATAATTAATATTATAGACATCAAACGTTACATCAGAACTACTTTAAAACATGAGATTTACCTTTCTCTAGTTAAATATCTCAAAATATAAAAATAAACTAATCTAGGTGGCATTTTATGTCTTTATTTTACTAAAACTAGTTCAATTTTACAGTGTGAAGTTGTTTTTCCACTTTCAACAACATCTGTAGTAAACTAACTGACTGTATTAACATAGAATATTATTTATAATATCACTTTTCGTTAACACAAAAGGATATTCTGGCATCGTGGATTTCTATGATGCAGTCCACCTTCTTGAGACTGGCTCTCATCTGTTTGAGTCCTGAAAATGTCCGAAAAGAACTATTACAGACTTTCACTTGTAGAATGACTGAACTACAGTCTCATACAGTATATTACAGATGACTTTATGGAGAGGCTTGTCACCTTTAGCCATGTGTCCGGGGAACCAGTGAGCCACGTCCCGTCCTCCAAAGTCGAAAACGGTTCTAAACCTACCCACATTACGGAGAGCCTGGTACAATTTCATGGTTGATGTTAAAACAAATCCAACGTTTACTCTATATCTCTTTATTTTTAAAAAATCACCCTGAAGCCACCAAAGATCCTGTTACAGACATTCTGTGTTGCATTATTTACACGCCGACTGGAACCTACTGTCAAAAACACAAAGTTCCGGAAGTAGAATTTCTTCTTCGCTTTGAAGAATCAGGTGCTGTCGAACTCTGATGATAGATTTTATCAAATCAAACCTTCAGCGACAAGATGGACATGACACCTAATATGTGTGAAAACTATATTTAATGACATTAATTTAACGATATATCAATACAAGTGATTTTTTTGGTGCTGTATCAGTATGAGCAGGCCTTTGGATGGATTCTGTTCAAATATAAAAGTTCATTTCAGTTCATTATTATTGCCATGAAAGAGACAAGGAGATGTCGTTAGACCGCCTGACAGTTGTGTAATAACAGCTTGTTTGCTCAGTTACCCAGTCTGCAGCTGGTATCATCATGGACAGATACAGAGGCTCTGACCAGATATATTTTACAGACTGAGCGACCTGTTCAGAAATATATGGATGAGTTAATTACAGTAATTACACACCCCCTGAAAGCGAAGAAGGGTGTTGTTTTTAATCAGTTTGTGTATTTTTGTAAGCAGCTTTATGCAAAAAAAACCAAACAACTAGGCCAATTTCTATGAAAAGTCCAGAAAAGATCCTATTAAATTTGAGTGAATGTAGGTCAAAGGTCACGGTCATCAAAATGTGTTTTCACAATGGTAATAGATATGGCAAATCACATAAAATGTGTACAGGTGGGACAGGGTTTATTTTACCAGGCACCACTAGTTATAGTATGTCTTCAGTTTAGGTTGTTTTTAAGTGAACATCTTCTGTTTCTAAGTTAATATTCATTTTAATATTAATTTGCTGTTCACAAAAATGTTTTCTTAGGAGTTGCATGTTGTTTAATGAGTCATGTATTCACCTACTAGTCTTTGTCCACCCTGTTATCTTCATGTTTCATGAAAATAAACAAAATATTTTCAACTGTTTGAAATTTAGAAATAAACGAGGCCCAGATAGCATTATATAAAAGTTTTGCCATATAACGTCATTTTTTTATTTTGTGTACTTTGCTCAAAGAAAAATTACTTAAAATGTTGGATTGACTAACATAACAGCCTACTCAGTGTGTCATCCATAAAGTTAAAAATTAAGTTTTTATTTTGGGACATTTTGGAGTCTCAAAAGCACAAAATAGTGATGGTAGTTTATGTCATCAAATAACATAACCTGCTTTTTAAACATAGTTTTAATATATTACCATCATTTGAAACTTATTAGTCATCAGATACAAAAACAAAGACACAAAACCCCAGCAAAAATAATGTGGACAAAAAAAACAAATCAATAATATTATAGATGTGATCAGACCATGTAAAATATTGCAGCAGCCAAAATTCAACTTGTAAGTGCAAATTCAAGAAGAACCTCAAAGTTATTTATTTATTTAACTTTCTTTAATAGAATCAACTTAAATTACCTGCTGGTTAGAAAAATATATTTGTAATCCACAGTGTAACACCTGTTTAAAGGAATAATTTATCTCACAAATACCATAGCCATTAACTTTAATGGCAGCTGATTAATCTCTTTAATCAAAGAAAATGTTCTCTTAAAGATTTGAGTTGGTGTGTTTAGATACACTGATGGAGGAGTAGTGAGCGATAAGTCTGTCTGCTTCCCTCCATCCAGAGAGAAGAGCTCCATGTACGGTGGAATAGAAATAGGGATGAGTTGCTTCTCCAGCAAACAACACCTGCAGTGGCTGAAACAAAACAAAAACCATGGTTTAAAAAGTAGTTTACATTTGTGAGCTTGTAACTGTACTTTAAAAAAAATCATATGTGTGCGTTTACAGTTTGTACTCATTCATGCGTATCAAACATATTCATCTGCGTACTTGTGATCCCTTTGTAGGTATTGGCTCCCTCATATTATCCAGGTCCTGTGCTGAACAGCCTTTTCCAGGGTAACTATAAGATCCACATGTCCAGGTGTCATGAAACCACTGAGAGCGCAGGACTCTTGTTGGTGTGATGATGGGGTTCCCTAAACCCACAAAGTTACTAATACTTTCAGAGTGCATCTGGAAATGACAGAAGCTCAGACACTTGCTGATGAAAAATTGATGGACTTTGAGCGGATGAACACTGATTCAGACTCACCTGTGAACTGTCGTACAAGTTTTGTTACGGCATGTGTGACCTCCTGCTCTGATAGTGTCTCCATATACTCTGACTCATGCCCAGCAATCCAGCCACACAATACATGGCCATACCTGAAACACAAATAGGGTTACTTGAAATTATTTTTCAATGACCTCAAAGCCGCTGAATGTGTGTTCTGACACAAGCATTCAACAAAGTGTGGGAAATCTGGTAATTTGTTCTAGACTGTATTAAAATTGTTATTGCATTTGCATTGGTCCATCTATCCTGAAAAACTAAATTCCTTTTATTTTTTCCCAAAAGTGGGTCTAGACTGCTCTCACATTGGGTAGAAAACTGTTTGTTCAGGTAGCAAAGGTAGCTCACCATGAATCAGAGTGGCATAACATATTGGTTCAGGTGATAAGGCTTGAATGAGTAGCCTTTTCTTTGCATGATAAAAATATATAATTTGAAATGGGAAAGATCCCTTTACTATATTAAAAGATAGAACTATGCCACTATTTTCTGTTTCTTTTCCTATTTATTTACTGCTTATTTTTGCTTGTTAATGTCTTACTTTGCTCTTATTTTGCATATGCATTTCTGGGTGTGTTGTTCTTGTTAATTGTCTGTTTATTCCTAAAGTTCAATAAGATATCAATGTCAAAAAAGTTACTGTCAACACAGGCTGAGTAGTTATATATATATATATATATATATATATATATATATATATATATATATATATATATATATATATTAAAAAATCAGACATAAGTACATTATTATACTATTGACAAAGATGATAGCGGTCAGAGCTAAAGCTGAAGACATCATTCATATTAGGTGGAAGATTGTGTGATTCTCAGTTTTTTGCAATGAAACTAATCAAGATGTTTTGCGTTCCCCCCTTTCAAAAAATGTCAGAAATGTAAGCTTGCAAAGCCTTTGTATATTTTATAACTGATCCAGTTTGTGTCGAGGACTCTAGATGTTTTTCTTTCTTAATATAATCACAACAAGCATGATCAGTGGTTGTGTTTGGATGTGGTCGTTAACCTTTCGGTGGGTTTCAACACAGTGAAGCCGAACAACTTCTTTATCCAGGATCTCTGTACATCTGGTATCTCGTCCAACATGTCAACCTGAATCAAGGTGAGACCAACAGTTTATGTAATGCGTGTGCATAAAAATCAAACATGCATAATTTGATTGAAGATATACCCCAGCATATATAGCACATTAAATCATAACAGATTCTATATAAACACAGATGGTACATTATTTATAATACAAAAATCAAACCTATACACATGTACTGCACTGTAGATACTGTACAGATGTTGATGATTTCAACAAAACTCACCTCATCCTCCCACAGGAAATAGATGACCTCACAGTCCGCATCCCACCATGGGGAATCAAACTCAACATATATCTTATTGTTTGTTCCAAAACCTAATCTCTGGACAGAGTGTAGCTTGTGCAGAGGGAGAGCAGGATGGAAGAAGGTGGAATGGTGCTTCTTTAAGTATCCTGACAAAACACAACACATTTTTATTAAGCTCTCTCAAATCACTGCCATGATGTTTTAAATGATGTTTGCAGCATGAAGTCATAAAATCTATTCACAATCTGTCTTGTAGAAAACTGTGTATGCATCTTAGTCTACCTAAAGGTACCGTGACTATCACATGATCAGCAGCAGTCTTCTCTCCATCATCACACTCAACTATCACTGGGCTTTTTTTCTCCTCGTTGTTCCAGTGGATACAGTGCACTGGTCGGTTGTAGGTTACTAAACCAGCAGGAAACTCTGACATCAAGTTCTTGATCAAACCCTCATAACCTCTGGAGCAAAGAGGAATTAGAACATTAGTCTGGCATATTCATGTGTGCTGCAAACAGTTGTTCTAGACACCAATCTATGTATGTACAGCATCATGAACTACCAACTTTGGGAATGTACAGTCGCGTCCAGGAAGAGTCTTGTATAAACCGAAAGCCCCCAGGCCCACTTTATCCATCGTGTGGGTCCCATTTACACAGCACTCCACCTTTAGCATGTTACTAATTCCACATAGTTGCAGAGATCTGGTGGGTGTGTCAGTATCGTGGCATTTCTCTGCTGCCTGGACACAAAAACAAAATTCCACATGACAGTCAGCAAGGAATACAGCCTATCTTATCAATATGGTGTTTATTAATAAAACACTGAAGGAGGCTGTACCTTTGAACGTATGAAGTCTCCAACACTGGGAAAAGGTTCTCCTCCTTGACTGTGAACTTCTGAACATTCATCCAGTAGTTCCATAAATATCCGCTGAACAGGATACATGTCTTCAGCATTCAGCTTCTGACCTGCAGGTTACAAGACGAACTCTCACAATAACCAACTAACATCAAACAAATTATCAACAGCAAACAATACTTTCCATTGATTATATTGATACCATAAAACTTGTGTTTGGATGATATGTGCTGTCTCTGTACGATTGTACTGATTTTTCACTGTTCCCCTTTTTATCTGAGCTGTCTTTCTTAAATAATGTGTTGTAATACTTTGTTTTTAGGGTGTCTATTGTCATCAGACTGAGGAGTACAGCAGTATACTAGCCATATTGGCTAAAGCCGCCCTCTGTACTGTTGATACAGTTCATTAAGAGGGATTTCCATGACACAAGAAACAATACACAAAAAAATATTCCAATAGTTTTCCATTGTATTCATTATGTTTTTATTTGTGCTTCATGAAATATGTTCAGATTCGATTTTGATGAATCAATTTATTTCCATAGTACTTGCATCTGCATATATTCATAGCAGCCCTCTGTACATTATCTTCAAAAAACTTTCACATAACGTTAGCCTCATACCATAATTGCCCAAGTAAATTTTTGGTCAAATTGAGATTTTTGCATAACTTTACTCCCCTACCACTGCTGCATCATCCTGTCTTTCTGCCTATGTCATTGACCAATCAGAACACTCATAAAAAACAAGTGCAAAGACATACCCGCCCAAGTCATTCATTTGACTTAGGCAGTTTTGCTACCAGCTGTTTGACTTAGGCAGTTTTGCTACCAGCTGTTTGACTTAGGCAGTTTTGCTACCAGCTGTTTGATTTAGGCAGTTTGAATGTATGCAAAATGGCAATGATGATTTTATGTTCTCAGAAAAACTGCCTAAGTCAAAGGCATAATGCACCTAAGTCAATTTTATTTCATAAAACAAATGATGTTGGGTTTTGTTCTTTTTTTCATACTTTTCTTCTCATCTACTTGAATGTTCTGTGAAAAAAATCTACAAAAAATATGGATGTGACTTTTAGAAAATGTGTTTTTTCTCATTTTCCGAAAACACAAAATAAATGACTTAGGCAATCATGGTATGAAGCTGATGATATATTATGTCCACAGTCCATCATTTTCCAACGATATTATGTTCAGAGCACATCCACCTTTATCATATAGCCTACACACTGTATGTACTGTATATTCTGCACTCACTGGTTAGATTTGAACTGCATTTAATTTCTTGTCTAATGCCTTATAAGATTAATCTAATCTAAAATATGTTCATTTGTTTTGATGATTGGCTGGAATTATTTTTGGTTGATTTGTGGTCAGCTGTCTTCATTTCTATCATACTGCATTCTTTTTGTAAAGTAGTCGGGGGCATTTTTGAAAGATCTGCTTGAAAGGTCACCTGAACTGGTGAAGAAGTTGGGAACCCAGGGAGGATGTCCTCCCACGTCCATGGCCTGGTTCTCAGGTGTGAGGGCCTCTGGTTCCAGGAGACCATACTGACGGGCCAGACAAAACACTGGGTTCTCCTCGGATGGACCATGGATCCAGTTTGCACCTATTTCAATGATCTTATCACCTGCAAGGAATACAAAAGTTTATTATTAATTTCAGTTGTTTTTATGCTGTTTAATATACTGTCGGGAGTTATGTGCATTCTTATGACCGGTTTAAACATTTACCAGATACATCTTTTACAGCTAGGTTTTTTCTTAGTTGTGCTTCATAGACAAGAATAATTATATCGAACCAGCTAAAATATTAGCGTCGTATTATTATTGTTATCATTAGCAACAACAATAAGCATATGTTCTCACCCAGTCTTCCGGTTTTTATCCTTCCTCCACTTCTTGCAGTCGCTTCAATTATGCACACATTGTGAAATCCAGCCTTTAACAGTTTTTGTGCAGCTGCTATACCTGATATCCCGCATCCTATAATGGCTATTTTAACATTTTGGCGCAAAGCTACAGCTTTCTCCGCACCTCCCATTTCCTATACTTTACTTTTAGCTTGTTTTGTCTTGCGTTTATTTGGTTTCGTAGTACATGTATTAAACGCGTTGTTTACGCAAGTATAGATCCATAATTTAACAAAATACAGCGTCTCTATGGTTAATACGTATGTAGAGTTGTCTTTCGCTGTTAAATGAATGTGTGTGTGTGTGAGTGTGTGTGTTGGAATATGACCGGAGTATTATCTTATTCTGACCAAATACTTTACACAGTGCAAAAGTCGCGGAAATGACATTACAATGTCTGGTATTTTCAGAGTAAAATCAAACGCCTTCTATTTACTTCAGTTTCTTTCATCAAATGTTTCTCTCCAAGGTCTAAGTACATTTATATAATTAAAAAAATATATATATAGACACGAGTGTTTACTTTAAAATAAATAACACGGCTCTAAAATATATTTTTGGCTACTTTAGAACATTATTTTGAAAACCCATAGCTATTTGAACGTATCCTGCTCTTGCACCATTTTTTTTAATTCGATTTATTTGAACATTTAAAAAATGGAAAAGAAAAAGAAAACTTACAATAAAAAAAAAACAACACAAGCATGTTCAAAAGGGTGGAAGTTGACATTTATATAAATTTCCCCAAGGGACCCCCCAAAAGGGATTAATAAAGTATATTCTATTCTATCTAAATCCCACCCCTTCTTACTGTATAAATTTTTCTAACAAAATATCCTTCCTCCAAAAGAAAAAGAACACTATATTTGTTAACTATATCTGATACATACATACATACACACAATGAAAACCATAAACAATAATAATAATAATAATAATAATAATAATTATTATTATTATTAGTAGTAGTAGTAGTAGTAATTTTTGTGTTTCATTCCATGTACTGTCTGTAATCTAACAATTAGTGAAAGTTAAGAGACTTAAACAGGAATTTGAAGGCTGAGAAAAAGTGGAACATCCAAGTCATTACTCTAACTGAGAGGTCATGTACAGGGTAGTCAGAGTGACATGGGGTATGCAAAGAGGCAAAGAGGAGAGGAGGCAAAGTGCCAAAAAATCAGGCAAAGCAAACTTAGAATCAGGAATATAGCAGGGGCAAAAAACAGGCACAGGTGATAGGTCATGTACCAGAGTAAACAAGAGAAAATAATGGCCAGAAACCTTTGGAATGTTTCAGTGCAAAGACAATGACAATGTGACAGCTTACAAATGAAGGGTTGTACTATAAATACACAACAGGCTGGTGAGCAGTAAGAAACATATGAGAAAAGAAAAATGGTAGGAAAACAACTGCTGCTTGAATTTGAAGGCAGTGTGTTCTTAAATATTTTAAAGTGTAGTCCCGCTGATGGCCACTAGATGCTGGCTTCATAACAGACTGCCTAGTTGGAGGCAAAATGATTTACTAAGTTGGTAGTAAATCATTTTTCCATTTCACCAGTATAGTGGTGGATTCATAAAAGATAAAACCTCAAAGTGGCTTTCGTACTTTTAGAAACATCCTTGCGTGTTTGAAAGACCTGAAGGTTTTACTATTTTAGTACAATCCCAAAAAAAACTACAAGATGATGTTAATACTACAAGTAACAGTTTATTGTGAGTTAACAGTAACATCATTACCATCATTACCATCATTCACCCTCCTGTCATCTACAGAAGATCACTGACAACTCTGGCATCGTCAGCCTCATCACTGATGGGGACAACAGGTCATACAGAGAACTCATCTGGCACTTTATGGACTAGTGCAGGTGACCCCCCCACCACCAGTGAACATCCAGGGAAAGGACATAGAGTTGGTAACATCTTATAAGTACCTGGGTGTTCAACTCAACAATACATTGGATCAGACACTAATGCACTTTACAAAAAAGGGCAGAACAGGCTCTATCTGCTCATGAGGCTGAGGTCCTTTGGGGTACTGGGGGCACTCCTGAGGACCTTCTATGACTCTGTTGTGGCATCTGCCATATTCTGTGGTGTGGTCTGCTTGGGAAGCAGTATCACAACAGCTGACAGGAAGAGGCTGGACAAACTGATAAAGAAGGCCAGCTCTGTCCTGGAATGACTTCTGGAACCTGTGGAGGAGGTGGGCAGGAGGAGGATGATGGCCAAACTGTCCTCCATTGTAGCCTGAGACTCCCACCCTCTTAAACCATGGATGTCTTAAACACACACTGACTGCACTAAGGAGTTCCTTCAGTGACAGGATGAAACATCCCAAGTGTAAAAGAGAGGTATTGCAGGTCCTTCCTTCCTGCTGCTGTCAGAATCTACAACAGTAACTGCAGCAGAAAATGCCCATCCATTAACAGTACAATCCAGCAAATAACAATTCAATCATTTATATTAATGTGTATATATATGTATATTTAAAATAGATTTATTTATTGTTATGGCCAAGCTCAAAGGCTGGAACCAAAAACATGAATAGTGAGTGAGGTCTGTGGAAAAAGGGCTTCTTTATTTTACAAATTTGCAATTAAAGTAAGTCAAAAACCCTGATGCTGAAAGAGCAGTCATAGGATTTCCAGTGGAAGGCAGGTGTAGGTCATGCGAGAGTGAGTTAGTGTGTGAGCAGGAGTGAGCTTACCACATGATGGGAGAGGAGGGGCTTTAAAAGATGAACATGACACCAGGCCCAGATGCAACACATTTGTTGATGATAGACCACCCTACTCTGATCCAATCCTATGGATGAAAACCCAAGAAACAGACTCATGCACCCCTAGTGGGACTAATAAAGGAATATCTTATCTTATACTTCACATGAATCAAGGATGGAGAGCAGGATGAGGTACAATTTTGAAGTAACTGTAACAAACACAATGGAAGATGTAACAGATCTAACATGGCTCTCAGGCTGTCTCTAATTATGTCAAATGATACACAACAACTTCCCCAAAGAGAATCGAAGGAAAGGATGTGAAAAATCACAGAATGTTCCGGAAAAGTGTGAGTGTGTGTGTGTGTGGGTGGTGGGTGGTGGTGGTGGTGGTGGGGGGGGGTGTACAGCTCAAATCTCAGACCACTAGGATAACACCAGAGACCAGGACTCAGTCCAATGTCCACATAGGTATACTCTGACTCTAACATGTTTGTGTCAGAGGTTCAGTCAAATGCTGCTGAAAATCCACAGAAAGACCTGTCATGGATAGGAAAGATGCAGTAGTCTTGAGTGGACTCATTTCACACCTGTAGTAGTTGTAGTATAGTTCAGTAGGTCACAGGTGACATCCATGCTGGTTCATCTGAAGCCACAAGTACACTGCTGAAGCTCCGGTTCGCTCTGCCCCGAGAGCACAGCACTGCCCGGCCTACTGAGCCACTGAGAGGCAGCGTTGGTCTTCAGATTCTTCTCTGCTTTTGATCATCTTCATGATGTTTTTTCTCACTTTATCAGGATGTATTTGTGAATAATAAGAACATTTTTAGGTTTAATAATGTGTGTCAGACATTTGTGATCAGAAATGCTGCAGTGGAAATTGCCAACCTGGAAGAACAGGTCGATAGGTGATGGGCGGAGCATTAACCAAAACACTAAATTACAACCAAAACATGATTTAGGCACTGACATTGAGCTTTTCAAATGCAAATATTCTGGCTGTTCTACTACTGTCAGTAATATCAGTATTTGACATGATTCTTTAAGGTCTGGTGAAAGTTAGGACCATCCTATTATTAGTGGAAACAACATTTCTGCATACAGCATCTTTAATAGTATTCACCAGTGTCTAATCTCACTCCTATTTTGTGCCAATTTCAAGTTTCTATGACAACCCGTTCTTGAATTAGAGCCAATAATGTGATTTTGACCTTTCTGCTAAACGTGACCTTGACCTTTGACCTTTTGCAATATTGATAATTTCGTTATATGTATATATGCGTCATTGCACGTGCTATTATGATAATATATCCAGTATTGATTAAGTTATAGCGTGATATGTCTCTGCTTGACACACACAAACAGCGTTACAGTTAATTTTGCAACATGTCACCTTTGACCTCCAGAGATCTCAAAAACTATTGGTTGTAGGTGATAACACAAATTATGAGAATTGTAGAAATCTTCATTGTGCATCATTTGGTACCAATCTGAAAGTTCTGTGACCCTCCGTTCTTGAGTTATAATCAATTATGTGATCTTGATCTTTTAGTTAATTATGACATTGAACTTTGGCCTTTATTCAAATGGATCATTGCATCTGATGCACATTAGCTCTATGTATATGCCCATGTAATTTTCTGGTAATATCTCAAGTATTCATTGAGTTATAGTGTGATATGTCTTTATATACACCAGATATAAAAGAATGGAGTTATGTTTCAAACCGTTCACATTTGCAACTCTAAGCTGTGCCACTATAGAAAGATCCAGCATATGGAGGTGTACACTGTATTTGTATCTAATGGAGCTTTTATTTCAATGTTCATCAGTAGGTGGTGTTGGCCTAACCACACTCCCCCGGTTTCATTATTGCGTTCATTTTACTTTGCCAATAACAGTTAATAAACTCTCATTAAGGTCTATTAAGTGGGTGTTAACCTGTACCTCCTCTAGTCCACAACACCGATTTAGTTTCTTTTGAAATGCTACTTAATATAGACTAAAATAAGTACACTTTACATTCATTAATACAATAAGACTGTTCATTTGACAGTAGATCAAGGGTGGTCCAAAATATGATTACAGCAGCTTACTGTTTGTAAAGTGATGGGAAAAAGGAACAACCTTCCATTCTCAGGATATCGCTATTGTGTAACATACACACACACACACAAATTGAGACACACACTAAACTCATGGGAACTTGCTGGCAAACAGGGTCACTTGACCCAGAAGAACAATACTAATCTGTGCTCCAGCTACTGTGGAAGTCCAGGAAATAATAAAGAAAACTGTTTTCTTTGTGAGCTGAGTATTATGTTTGCTGTCAGCAGAAATTCAACAAAATGTATTAAGGCCACAGTTAAGTTTATTTATTTATTTTTTTTTAACATATAAAAGGTCCAAGTTGGAGAAAACATTACAAAATCACCTTGTATAAATATCCATATTTCCAGTAATACAAAATGTGAATCTATTAATAGCAGAGATATCAAAACATTAACATAGTAAGAACAAAAGTGATCATACAAACTGTTGAGAAATGGTATTGTAAAAGTAGAAGCACGTTGGTGTATGATATGGTTCTATTTCAGCCTTCAGTTTTACCCTTTGACCATTGTCTGTACATTCATTCACTGCTGGGTATATTATTGTTCCTGTAGTAAATCCATCATTAGTGTTGCATTCACTTCTTCCCATGTATTCACATGCAAGGGCGTAGGTTTACATTTACCATAGACAAGGAAAATAGTCCTTATAATATTGGCACTAACTTGGTCACATTCTTTTCTCTTTCATACAATGAAACCCACTAAGATCTTTTTAATGGTATTTCTATTATGTAATGACAGCAGGGTATGTCATTTGCTAAGCTATCACAAAAATGTAAAGACGCCTTAGTGGGTTTTTCACCACCAGGAGCATTAGTAACACCAAGTCTAAATTATTTATGTTCTGGATGGCGACTGAAATTGAAGACCTGCTTGTGAACATGTCTAACCTTTCTACTGTATAAAACAACATCTACTGATAAGAAGTAAACATTTTAAGTAGTGCTACTTGACAGGATAATGCAAACTGTACTTTATCTGTAAATTGGAGAACATATTTATAGGATATATAACGGTGGAATTAATTTCAGTCTATAGATCACCATTAATGAATTTTACAAAAGCGCAATTATTAAGTACTGACAGTGATATCAAGGGATCATGCTCATAAAATGTATGAAAAAAAAGACAAAGACTGTCTCTGAGAATAATTAATGCTCAAAAGTAAATAGTGCAAAAATGCAACATCTTTACCTTTTTTTTACATTGATTCTAGATCATTTACGCCTTTTTGGATATATTTTTCATGCATTCTGCCCCTATTTTTAACGATCACCTGATCCCTTAATATAAATGTTTTTGACCCAGTCAAGCACTGACTAATAATTTATTTTATCATCATCAATTGTATAGTATTTCAACAACACTGTGGCCAGAGGTTGAAGAGGTTAGAGACTGATGCAAAAACAGATGTATTTTCTGGCTTCTATCAAATGTCCTAATTAGCTGCACCACTAGTTTACTTACATAATAAGGCCAATGTAAAAACAATGGTTTGAAACAGGAAAAGGATGAGAGTTGATTAATCAGGCATTATCATCTCCATCTCTACCCCCTGTAATTTCATTGTTGAAAACATATTCACCTTTAGTAATTAGGTAACTGTTGAACTTAACATTTACATGAAAATAATAAATAAATATGAATAATTGAACATCAAATACTGGTGAATTTTGAGCTTTTACTTTTTGTCAGTGTTAGTTATTCCAGTGTAATAATAATAATAATACATTTTATTTATAAGGCGCCTTTCAGGGCACTCAAGGTCGCCGAACAACAAGTAAAAACAACTAAGAGGAAACAAAGTTAAAAGCAGCAAGTAACCTAAAACAAACCTAAACCTTAAAACAATATTGACCACAGTTGATGACTCAAAAATATATTATGAGATTGGAACAATTCCACAAATCAATTAATTAGTCTCTTAAATGTGCATTATAAATAGAAGCATAATGAAAATAAAATTTCCACAAAAATAAACTCTAGTCTTGAGTTTATTTTGATCAAAAAATCTTTTGCATCTTAGTCAGAAAAGGTTGGTTTCACAACATTCATTCATATTAAAATAATTTAAATATATCAATCCCTATCCATCATATGTTTATGCTGTATATGTATTTTATATGGTGTTGAAGGTTGTTTCCAAACCCACGCCCTTGCACACACACACATTCAGACACACTCATACTCTATCACTGCTGTGAGCTCTACCTTCAAGCTGATGTAGGATCATGGACCTCAGAGCACCGAACCTGCAAAGGCAGAAAAACAAAACAAAATACTCAATTAGACCTCCAAAACCTCTCAAATATACATGTTTTTATTTACATTCACATCAAAATGAAGTGACAAACATGACTGTGTCTATGACTGTAATAATAATGGATTGGATTTATATAGTGCTTTCTTGGCCTCTCAAAGCGTTTCACATAAGTGACCCATTATTCATTCACTCTCACATTCTCCCTCTGCTGGTGGTAAACTACATTTGTAGCTACAGTTGTTCTGGGGCAGACCAGGGATTACTAGAACTGGATACGTATTTAAATTCAAGCTTTTAATGAAAGTTGCTCGCCTGGCGCATACGGCGAAAAAGTTTTTGGCTTCTCAGGTTTACTTCTGCGTTATGCAGCCCATAGAGACTGCGCAGTAGAGTTAGCCCCCACGATGCTCTGGGGCTCCCATTGTATCTTGGGGAAAAAGAGAGCGAGCAAGGCGTGTTCAGGGCAGGCATTATGTGTTTGTGAGGACGAGTGGATAAATAGACCTTATATGATCAAATGATGGATTTATAAGACACATTAACCAACCAAATTGAAAATAAATAATACTATAGGTTATATATGGTTGATTTGTGTTTTATTTAAGGTAAAAACAACTTGTTTTTATTTAGCTAAAATCACAAATGGGATTCCCCACAATACAAGCTGTACAACCAAATAAATAAATCTGTTTCTTTCTCTTAATGATATCGCTTATCAGATTAATACTTTAACATTTTTACCATTTTATAGACTACAGCAATGTGATACCATGTGGATTAGGTCTATACTGTATCTGATCCTAACCTTAAAGTGAGCAGTCAGGATTTAATTCACCAGATGATAATGAGTTTTAAATAAAATGCCACTCGTAGCTACTTATAATCATGTCATATATACATTTATTTTGAATGTTCAACAGAAATGTTTTATTAAAATTTTTAAAAAGGGCCACCCTCATTTTTCCTGGTCTGTTCATGAGCTTAGTGTAAAATAATTAAATAAAACGATAGACCTATAAACCCTGTATCAGGTTTGGAAAAGTGGCAATTATTTGAAATTGAAAATGAAAAAAAAAAAACCATAACAAACATTTATTTATTAATTTTTTTATGGCATCTAACGGTGGGTTTTGAGTATGCTTTAACCACGGTTCAGAGCACTTGTTGCAGTAACAGGCAGACATCACATGACCGCGCTTTGACAGTGCGCTTACATAGCTGTGACATCAGCATGAAAAATGATGTTTTTTCTGGGGCTTTTCTGGCCTTTAGAAACTTTTTGATGGATAAAAACTCCATGACATCAAAAATATTGAGTAGACAGAATAGTAGTTATCAGGTGTTCCAGCTGGAGGTGTCCTGTGAACAGTTTTACAGGTTTTGTGGTCTAAAGGGAAAATTCCTTTTTGGGCTGCATGGGATTTTTTGTTGCAGTACCACGAGTGGCCACTGGGGAAAATCGGCATATCTGCTGAGGGGCGGCACCATATCCAATTCTTATAATTATACATGGGGCAGACTGACATAAGCTTGACTGCCATTTTGTCTCTGACCAACACTGAACTTTCATACGCGAGTATGGAGGGTGAAATGCCTTGCTCAACGACACAACAATCTGACTAGGATAGAGCTGGATTCGAACCAGTTATTGGCTGATCCGCTCTACCAACTGAGCCATGGCTGCTCCTTTAATGGTAGTGGATAATATCATGTACATATACCGACTTGTACGACCTGAAATACAGTCAACGTTAAAGGCTTAAAATCTCAGTCATATGAAATGATTATGCAAACTGGCAAGCAGGGATAGATAATGTTTTACTCATAGTGCGTTCATTTAAGGTCATCAGCCTTGTTTTTGTTTTGTAATGCCGTCAGGAGACACAGATATTAGATCCACATAACAAAATAAATACAGTAGTTTATTAAAGACAGCTTTGTGTAAAATAATACAACTGTTGAAACTGTGTTTATGGTTTTGCGAAGGGAGTCTCTTGACTTACTTTTTGGTCAGTTTGTTTATCTCACGCTCTTCTTCCTCCTTAAGTTTCTCGACAAAGCTGTCTAAAACCGGGATTTCAAACTTTATGTACTGAGCAACCTAAGGAGAAAAAACAATTAAATATGTCAGATTGAGATTAAAAACAAAGCAAATTTGAATAACCATACCTTGACTGAGCTTAGCTATGAGCATAAATACAACTATCCATCGACAGATAATTCAGATTTTTTTTCTAAAGCAACTGTCTTGTTCCATTTCTATCCCTCAGTGCAGTCACAACATTCTGCCGGTCATTGTTACATCAGTCCCAACACAGGATATCTGTCCACAACCTGCTAAATTTAACCCAACTGTCTATCATTAGCCTGTTCTATCCTCCATCATCTATGTTGAGAAGCATGCAGAAATGAACATGAACACGATGAGAAAGCAGAGAGTGATGGCAGGAGGCCAACACTCACATCATATGTGACTTCCTCTCCCAGGTCAGCCTCCATGATAAAGATCTTGGCGATTTTCTCACACGGTCCATAAAGCACTCGAGCCACCAATGGGTATTCGCCATCTCTAAGTTGGGTCCTCTCTGCACAGCCATCAACAAGAATAAAAAAAACTCAGTACAATACAAACATAAAGAGAAAAGTCACAATGCCAGAGATAATTCATGATGATTGAAGTTCTTACCACCAGACTCATGCACCATATAAAGAACAAACTCCTCATATTTATTCTCCACCTTGAAAAGAATCAAATGCAGATGATTTTGAGTTTGGTTTTATATTAAAAGGGTCATTTTAAGAGTCAACACAGTTTGTTTAGGACTTACCCTAAACTTATGTAATAGCAGGTTGAGGACTTGTCCAGTCGTCATGGAGCTGTTGACTCTAACGTTAGTGACTGAACCATAAGCAGGAGTGAAAACAGAAGTCTGAAGGTACAGGAAATAAACACATAATAATCAATTAAGATAAATATAATGATGTGGATTTTTTAAGGTATACCAAAATAATAGCTGTGCAGGTAGTTTTTGTGCATCCTATTATTTTCTTTGACAGATTCAGTTGCATGCTTCAAAACAGCATATTAGGTGATACTTATTGTAAGTCAGACTCTTATATCTTATTTCTTGACACTGATTTGAAATAATTTCATAAACCTATTTGGGGCTTTTAGTCTTACCTAAACATTTTCTTGCATTTCACTTCTGGTTTTCTTCTTGATTATTGTACAAACTCGATTAATTAAATACAAAATAAAGCAGTAATTTGGAATATAACAAGAGCATAAACCACAGATTGTGTCACTCCCACTTAACCCAAAATGAAAATCTTTCAGTAACATTAATTAAGGATGATCTGAATCACACTTTTTCCCCCTCATGTGAAAAACAGGAGGTTAGTTACAGATAGTCTAACAGGCTTTTTCCTGTTACTAGACACCTTAGGCAGTTTGTTTTTTGCTGTTGGTATTTCACTTAAACGTCAATATTTAGATATGGCTACAACATTGAGACAAAAGCTGATGTGTCCTGAAAAGAGATAGAAATTCCTAGGAACTACTTCACTTTGCTTCCCGGACTCCATGGACATTTAAAACGGGAAATACAAAGCAGAGGAAATCCTTCTGCTTGCAGCTGGAATCACTGACAAGCGGACATAAATTTCTGAGGAACTAGTGAAGAAAAGTTTGCGTCCACTTGTGTTCTCGGGTAATTTAATGAAGGACACAGCTGGGTACTGTCCACTTTTCGCAACAAGCACTCCAGTCCAGGAAACCCTAGCCTCTTTGCACCTGGGGATATGTCAACAATGGGATGCCTTACTGCGTGTGTATGTACAGTACATACTGTACATGTGGTGTTTATTGTACCTTGTGGTTGTAGAAGTGTCCGTTGATGGAGAACCTGTGTGTACGTAGGCGCTGCAGGTCTCTGGCAGTGTGTGTCCTTGACCTCCTCTGAACTTGCATGAAGGAAGCATCACTCCTGGTCCTCAGCAGCTGAGGAGAGTCCTCTTCCTCTCCAACACTTACATCAGCACCTCAGGAACACACACACAAACTAAAACTTCACTTCTGATACTGACATGAGGTGCCTGTTATTGTGTTGCATCTCACAAATGTATGCCTTTTTTCTTACTGGGCTGTGGAATTTAAGGTATTATATAACAGAAAATAAAAAAAACAACAATATTTTACTTTGCATTCTTCCATATAACATAAAAATTACATGAAAGTAACATTACACAGAATAAAACAACTTTTTAATAATTTTCTTTGCATACTAAAATAAATAATCCTATGGTATTTTTTTGGCCACTTCTTGAAGTAATTTACAGAACAATTCCTTTTTGTTACCAAGACAAAAAACTTACAGACTGTTGTAGGATATTTTACCTCCTACTGACGACTTTTATCACCCTGCCTCCCAAAGGCAAGAGGGGTATTGTGTTTGGGTCAGTTTTGTCTGTCTGTCTGTCTGTTTGTAAGCAGCTTTACACAAAAAACTACTGGACTCATTACTATGAAAGGTGCGAGGTAGTCCAGAATAAATCCCTTTACATTTTGGAGAATGTAGGTCAAAGGTCACAGTCATAAAAATGTGTTTTCACAATGATAAGGGTGAGGGCAAATCAGGTAAAATGTGTACAAGGTAAGTGGGGGTTGTTGTGCCGGGCACCACTTATGTATTTCTTTAATGGTTTAATCTTTTAAAGTTTTAATGGTTACATGGTTTCAACATGAGACACAAAACTCTTTAGCTGAGCTCACTTAACTGATTAGTTTCAAGTCTCAGTAAAGTGGAAAATCCTCTCAAGTATTATCAAATCCTGGATATGAAATTAGCTATATTGTAAACATTAGACCAACAAAGAATTAAAAAAAAACACAACAGCAACTAGGTTAAATAAAATAGAATTGTTCTTGGTGTCTGGCTAATATTAGCAGTGGGTAAAACAACTAAAAAAACATAAGACCTAATAATTCAATGTGCTTTTGATGGAGTCGTGATTTGATCTGTATATTCCCTGATAAGCTATGATCAACATGAGGCAGTATTTCCAGTGGAAATGCTGAATGAAGCACCTGTGTAGACTTCTAATCTGACTCAGTATTTGTGTAATCCCCTCTAATCCATTGTGCCTTTGAACGTGCAGTGAATGCACGTGGATGATACTCACTCGCTGGTTCTGTTTCTCTGTCCAGTAAATTATTGTTGGACTCAGCCGACATCTGCTTGGCCACAGACAATCTGTAGAAAAGCACATTAAATATTTATGCCAGTGTGGTGTGCCCCTACTTCCAATACATATAAAACAGCCAAAATTCCTCTTGATGTTTCTCACTTACTTTCAAGAAGAACATGTAAAAATAAAAATAAATAAATAAGTAAAATAAAAATGTCTTGACTTTTACACCTTTATGTAGTATTATATGTTTTCATTATTTTAATACAAATCAACAATTTCACAACTGATTATCACATATTTTGTTCCATTATTTGTTCTGTTTTGTGGTTTTCTATAAATTATTACTTGTTTTTGTAAAATTTATTTTAATGTGTAATTTTTCATTATGTTAATGGTGGCATGTATTATTAATTTATGTATTTTTAACACTTCTGAAGCACACTTAATTGTATTTATCTGTAGTTTAATTCATTATGACTTAGTGTCTCTATTAGCACTGAATGATGAGATGAAAATTGGAAGGTACAATACAATTGTTCCATATTATATTAGTTTAGATTAAATAAACTCCACAGTTGACAGAACAGTGACACCATTTAATCAGGGAAAATATAAAGTTTCATCTGATTCAACAAATAGAATGGCTCATCTGTTCAGAGCTCTGTCCATTACATGAAAAGGTAGGGTGAATGTAACCATACGCTGGATGTAAAGAAGAATATGTTTTATTTTATCATATATTGATCACATACATTCATAATCTAATAGCCATGACAACAACTTTGTCCATTTTCCTTTTTTGCATTAAATTTAAAATATGACTAATACTACAATGTGAAATAGTTGCACTCTTGAACAGACCCCCCCAAAAAAAATCCATATTGCAAATAGATTGTTCATTCAGTAAAATCATTTGTGCATATGATCAGTGCATAACATTCAGATAAATATTACAGCTTCACATATGTTTTCCATGTGTTTTACTGTTGTACATCGTTAAACTTGAACTTATTTGAACTACTTTATAATATTTTATCCACTTCCTCCAGTGCTGAATTGTAATAAATCTCAATTTGTATTACAGTATTGTAATAATAATAACAACAACAACAACAACAACAACAACAACAACAACAACAACAATAATAATAATAATAATAATAATAATAATAATAATAATAATAATAATAATAATAATAATAATAATAATAATAATAATAATAATAATAATAATAATAATAATAATAATAATAATAATAATAATAATAATAATAATAATAATAATAATAACTCAAATTTATATAGTACTTTTTAGGACACTCAAAGATGATTTACATTACAAACAAACATTGAAGAAATGGAATGTGAATAAGAGTTCCTGATGGGTAGTGGGACTGAGCTCCAGATTTGGGGTGGTGGTGGCTGCAAAGACTCTGTCCCCCAAAGCCTGGTGCTTTGTGCAGATGATGGGCGCGATGAGGTTTGATTCAGCAGAGCAAAGGTGACGGGTGGGGTGTTGTTGTTGGAGGAGGTCAGGAGGGTAAGGAGGGACCAGGTTATGAAAGGACTTTTAGGTAAAAGGGAGAAGTTTGAATTTTATATGGTATTGAATTGGCAGCCATTTCAGTTGTTTGAGGATGGGGTAGTACTGTAGCCCCCTGGTGAGACTGCAATAGTTTACTATAACTTCTTTACATAACATACTAGTAGAAAGTAAACAAGAGCTGGAAGCCTAAGGCATAACGTCATGCCACCTACTACTAAAACAAACAGTACAGGGTGGGCTGCAGTGTGCCTCTCTCTGCTATTGTATAAAGTGCTGACCATTCTGTCCAACCTTAAGTGTTTCTGTTCTCGTACCGGTTCAGACGGAATCTTTCGTTGTCATCATGCATCTGAAGTCTGATTGGTCGGCGCAGACCCCAGTAGATATTCAGTAACCCCTCAAGTATGAGCTCCCCATCCTCCTACACAAACACACACACACACACACACACACACACACACACACACACACACACACACACACACACACACAATAAAACAATATTAGAACAATAATTATCAGCAGTCTTGGTCTGAAGGGATATCCTGCTGGCTGTCAGCCACCTCAGCTCAGTATCAGGTGTACGTGCAGGAACGATCGCTCACAGCTACAGGGTGAACCTTGTCATCTTGGAGAAATCCCATGAAGTACACTCCACTCCACCACTTTTTTAAATGCTGTACAAAGGTGAAGTCATGTCTGAGACAGTAACAAAAATGAGGATAAAGCAATGGCTGCTTTGGGTCACGTACATGCAGGAGGTAGGCCTTTCGATTTCACGGAACTGAATTTAAACACGAAGCAAGACTAAACAAACCTAAGACATAACACAACTGTGCTGCTACAATCCCACAGAGTTATTCCATTTATTCTGGTGGGAAAAAGTATATCATGATTAAACCCAGGATGATCATTTAACCCAAAATCCATTAATTAAGGAAAAAAAGCTTATGAATTGATTTCATACAGAGACTGTAAAACTGTTGTTTTGCGTGGGTTAATATTCAAAAGTCATTCGAATAAGCTGATAAACTACCAGCTGAATGTTTGTAGCTACCCTGAGAGAATTGTGTTCATCAAAAACAGTGAAATTCTAACAATACTATAAGTGAACTGAGAAATATTTGATACAATCATACAGATATCAGTCATTGTATAGACTATTATAGACTATTATTATTAATTGCATTCCATTTAACATGTGCATTTCATTATAATTATATTTTGGGGTGGCCATGGCTCAGTTGGTAGAGTGGGTTGTCCAGTAACTGAAGAGTTGGTGGTTGATTCGAATCCCACTCTGTCCTAGTTGGTCCGTTGTGTCCTTGGGCAAGACACTTCACCCACTTTGCCCCCAGTGCGACTCATACTGGTGTATGAATGTTTATTGGTGGTCAAAGGGACCGTAGGCGCAAAATGGCTACTACACTTCTGTCAGTCTGCCCCAGGGCAACTGTGGCTATGTACGTAGTTTACCAACAACAGAGGGTACATGTGAGAGCGAATGAATAATGGGTCACTAATGTGAAGCACTTTGAGTGGCTAAAAAAAGTGCTAGATACAGTAAATCCAATCCATTTTCATTATTATTTTGGGTTTACTGTAAAACCAGTCATGAAATTACAATATACACTTTAATGCAAATAATTAAAAAAAGAAGTGATTATTCACAGCAAATTACACCTAATAAAAGATATGTGCACATTAAAGAAAAGCATATTCTACTGATGATGTTTATATAAAAGTTGGTGTTTACAGGGTCATAGTTATATAAGAGCATGTGACCCAGACAGTTGACAAGGCTTATGATTAGCAGATGTTTGTGGATGCAAGTTAGCTACTGCTCTCTGGCTCTTTGTATTGCTGTATATGCGCGTTATGTTCATAGACTGTATAACTTGAATGGTTTACATACTTTTCACCCCATGTCACTCTGTCATTGTTTATAGTGTTAGGACAAAAAAGGAAGTCTGTCAGTGGAATCCAAGACATTGTTGAAATGATAATAGTATTGTGTAGGAAATACATCTGTTTTATGGACCACTACGATGCATTTATGATGGATAATAATACCTTTAATAGTTCTGAGTTAGAAAAGAACAGCATAGTGAATTTCAGGAGAAGAGGGGGCAGATTGCTCCCAGGGCTTCATTGTTTCGTGGAATATAAACATTCGGAGCAGCTGCACCACTGAACCTTTGTATCCCGCCACTCCCAAGTTTCCTGAGCAGGCATGAACACACCCTCGCTAACACACACACACCCTCACTAACACACACACACACACATAAAGTAAGGTCAGCAGCGCTAAATTTAGTAGTGTGGGTTAATCACTCTGTTGCAGTACGTCCCTATAAAGCCTGGATCCTGCTCTGTTCCACTTATACTCAACTGCGACATCACTCTGACACGATCTGTGCAAGGCAAACCAACAACTCCTGCATCAAAGGTGAGAGTACAGATGATGCTTTTTTCTTTTATAAAAACTATTCTTGATTAAAGCAATTTCATGCATGGGACGACGATGATGATGATATTACAGCACTATTCACTTAAATACTTGGTTTCTTAATAGTAATAGAGCAATGCAAATAAAGAGGATATGCATATTTATTAACCCATCTACATGAAAACATTTTTAAAGTAGTATTTATAACATATTTTCACAGCATCAGAGAAATCATCTGTTTAATTGTATAATTCCTCTAACTGTTGTTCCTCCCCTTTGCTGCAGAATGAAACACAAGCGTCTGCTACTTCCACTGCCTCTTCTACCCACAATCACTGAGACACTGGAGGACTCAACTTCACAGGGTGTTTCTGTCTATTCCGCATCCTCCCAGTCTACCCAGAGCTCCCAGTCTCTAGAGGACTACATGGCCAGTATACAGGCCCTAGCTTGTCCGGCTGAAGCCCCAAGCTGTGGACCTGTCAGGATTCAAAGGTCCCCCAGGCTCCGGCAGTTTTCAAAGGCTCAGATGAAGCTCTCCACATCAGCTTCGCTTCCTCGCGGATCTCCCCGCACCCTAAGGACTTCCAGGCTTTCCAGTCTGAGTCTCAACAGTTCAGAGGATTTTTCTCACAGGATTGGCAGAGACTGCAGGGGCAAAGACCCCGTTGACTGGCTGTTTGGACAGATACGGCCTTGAAAGAACATAATGCTCAGAAAAGCACGGCAGACACTTTGGTGGAGTCTCTTATAAGGAAACTTTCTGGAGGAGCCTGAACAATGCAGTCTGATCAAGACAAACCCCCTGAGAATCACTATAAGGTTCTGAAAAACATGAAGAAGTATTTATTATTTATGCAGGACCCTGCATTCTACATGTTTACACTGTTTATTCATTTCACCAAAATGTTAATAATATTTTTAATAAAATGCAAAAAATAATTATGGAAATGTGCTTTATTTGCTGTTTTGTCTACAGATGGAGATAACTATCTTCAAATTCAGATAAAAGTAGAGGTGAAATATTGAAATTGTAGAATTAATAACTTGTTTAAGTGGTGTAAAAGCTTCAATTTGTAACAAATTCATAATTTTAAAAGATGTAAATTCAGAGGGAAAATGGTATTGCGCTATATTTTTAAGACGTTTGCACCACTAGTACATATTTCTTTCATTAGGGTTCATTAGGGTATGTTGTTTGCGTCCTGGCTCTAGCTGTCCATGTGTTGAAGTGTCCTTGGGCAAGACACTGAACCCTGACTTAGGCTCCCAGTAGGTCTGACAGAACCTTAGAAACCTACTGGTGTATGAGTGTGTGTGTGTGTGTGTGTGTGTGTGTGTGTGTGAGAATGGGTGAAAAGCGCTACATAAGTGCAGTCCATTTAACATTTCAACTACACTACAGAATTTACTCTTTAGATTAATTATGGACTGAAAAATACATTAAATAAGGCAAAAGTGAGATCATTTAAACCTCTACACCTTACCTCAGCACAAGAATAACTGGTGAACATGTTTTAAAGCAACCGTTTTGAGTCACGGCACATTAGAAGCATCACATGACACACCGTTAAAAAAAAAAAAATTGACAAAAAGTATATTTCTTGAAATGTAATGCAAATCTAGTCTTGATTTACTTATTCAGTGTAAAACCTGGGCCTGTTTATTTAAACATAAAGCTGATATTCTTGCAGGAATTGAAGAAAGATGCAGACAAATCTTCCTCAACAGCTCTGAGTGGATCAGTGGTGTGTGCTGTCCAATGCATCTAGAATTACGCTGCTCACCTACAGAACCAATAAGGTGAAATTGGATTATTTTCAATTATTCTTTAAAAGGTTTTAAAGAATAATTAAAAGTCTAGATTGAGTTCTACATTGAGCAGAGGTAGGAAGTAACTAAATAAAAGTATTTCATCACTCTACTTAAGTAGATTTTTCAGGTATCTGTACTTTACTTGAGTATTTAGTTTTCTGGGAACTTTTTACTTTTACTCCTTAGATTGGTTTATAAATATCTGTACTTTATACTCTTTACATTCTTGGAATAAACAGATGCGACAGTATGAAAAATAAGTCACTTCAAAGTGAAAACAAGTAGAGGACAATTTTTTTTTGTTTTTATCTCATTTTTCTCATAATTGTGCATTTCTTGTCTCATATTTTGGACTTTTTTTATCTCACAATTAAGGCTTTTTAAAATCTCATATTTATGTCTCTTTTTTCCCCCTTTCCTTTTTTACCCTAAATACCTAAGTACCATGACCTGATTAAACATATTATCTACAAAGTAACTCACTACTGAAGTTTTACTTTTGATTAATTTTATGATATTGTATGTTTTAGTAAGTATCATTTCATTTACAGCAAAAAATGCAGTTTTACTTTTTACTTTATTACATTTGAGAAGTTGTACTTTTTTACTTATACTCAAGTAAAAAAGATGAATCAGTACTTCAACTTTTACCAGAGTATTTTTTCTCACAAGTAGCTGTACTTCTACTTTACTACAGAATGTGAGTACTTTTGACACCTCTGACATTGAGTAGTTTGAATTTTAACGTAAGGTCTTATTTTCCTTTTGGTTTTAGTTTTTGTATGCAGAACATATTAATTATTAAAATGATGTATGTGTCTTATTTGTATGATCTCAGTACTTCTGACAACAATATAACAAGTCGAAGAGTACTCTACTTCTATCTAGTGGCTGTCAGCAGAACAGCAGTGTTTAAAACTGAATCTTTACTAAATACAGACACTAGAGTGCACTGCACACAAACAGACTGATGTGTGGGCTGTCAACAGACATGTACAGACAAACACTACATTCACCTCCCACTGTCAACTGTCACTGATCACACTTAAAAAAAAGACTTAATGATGAAATAATGATGTTAACGAGATACATACAACTATGGCTACAGTAACTAAAGTATATATACATGTAAACTGAAACAGCTCTTTCAGTAAACATACATGGAAGTATTTATTTACTTTGAGGACTTAGGTTTAATCTGTTTCACTAGAGCAGAGTTTACTGAAGGCACACATGTTAAAGCTTGTTTTGGTTAACCACAATGGATCACCTGACATGAAGATCCAAAATATGATAAACATCACATGCTGAGCCTGACCATGATGTAACCTTAAAAACAACATTTACTATCCACATACGCCTCAAAAGTCTACAAAAGGCAAAAAAAAAGGTCTGTGTGGGGGCGGTGGTGCAACTTAATGGTGGTT
This sequence comes from Siphamia tubifer, assembly GCA_020466265.1. Taxonomy (NCBI): domain Eukaryota; kingdom Metazoa; phylum Chordata; class Actinopteri; order Kurtiformes; family Apogonidae; genus Siphamia; species Siphamia tubifer. The sequence goes on along the minus strand of CM035797.1, from coordinate 19,026,506 downwards.
TAACTCATTCAAACCAAGAATTTATTACGTAGACATTTACACCAGGAGTCCCCACACTTTGGTCAGCTTCCAGCCCAAAAGTGTCACTGCGGAGTAATGTTTTGTCGCTCAGACCCAAATATCCGGTGAGTCAATCATGAGTAACCTTTGACCTCACTACATCTGGTTCTAACTAGAGAGAGTGGCGGCAGCTCCGTTTACTTCAATGGTTCAGGCTTTTCACAGCAATGGCGGAACATGGAGCCCCTCAAAAGTCCCGGAAGTTAGCAATAGCTAACTGTCGCTCAATGTGTTTCAGTGGAGAGCATGTACGGAGCAACACTTGTAAAACGTTTAAAAATGACATTTTCATATCAGTAGGGCATCGGAATGAAATTGACACGAATAATTACGTTTTCTCCGTTTAGATTATAGGATTTAGAAAATGTTAAAAGGTAAAAGTTTAGGCTAGCACACTGGATAATGATAACACTTGCAACATGCGAATAACTGTAAATTCTTAACTATATTAACTATAACTTAATCCAACCCTATAGATTTATACTATATATATATATATATATATATATATATATATATATATATATATATATATATGTATATATATATTAATGTGCAGGGCTTGTGATTGCAGCTGCTATCAGAAGAGAGCAGAACCTAATTGACACAAAGTTTATCTACATACTGTATTTATTTTTCATACATATGTATCATGTGTGTCATGTAACCGGTTTTATTCTTGACATTATTCCATTACTGTATATTTATTATGGAAACTAGGTTTTACTGTGAAAGTGACACCTGATATGATTATAACATTGTAACAGGTCAAAACAATTAACACAAGTGTGGATTTTTATAAGGAAGAAACAATGATAAAATTAAAATTACATTTATTTACAATGAATTCATATATTAGAACACGGTTATTATGCTGTTGTAAGACCAGACATAGCTGACAAATAATTGTTTGTCACCTGTTAGTGTGACTCACTCATGTCTGAAAGTTTAGGGGGAAAAAATCAGAAATATAAGTTTATTGCTGCCAACAAATATAGAGATTTAGTAAAAAGAGAACAAGTCAAAGCAATTAATACAATTTATAAGGAAGAAGAGGTAAGAGACAGTGATATAATTTCATTTATTGGAAATTAATTCATATATTATTACAGAGTAATTGTGCTGTTTGTGTCAAACTTATTGTGCAATAGTCAACTGGTAAATCACTGTCATCTGTCAGTCTGCCTCACTTGTCTTTAAAAAAAATCTATTGAAATATTCTGATCGTATTGCTGTCAACGAATATGCAGGTTTAATAAACTTAGTTAGTTCAAATCAATGAGCATAAACAGAAAAAATGACAAATAAAGGCATTTATTTGACATTATTTACAGATTATAGTGGTTTTCCTGTTATTTTCGTATTGCCCACCAACCACTTCCGGGAACTTTTTGCGCCTACATGGACCACGTAATCATCCATTTTGTCGCTTCTGTCTTTCCAGGAGTCTAGTTCTAACAAAGCCACACTATAATATGCATTAATTGTAGGAGCAAGTAGAACATTTTCTCCTTCAATACAGAAGGATATATGTATTTAAAGTGTATATACACCACTGAGATCATGACAAATAGTGAATAAAGAATTTTTGTCTCTCATTTGGATATTCCTGGAGTGACTCAAAATGAATCAGTCTTGCCAGTTGTCACTCTGCAGCTCTCAGACAGTGGGTACAGGAAATGTTTCAAGGACATATAAAGATGCTTCAACAAAACACTTACAGCAGAGGTTGGCAAAACATTTCTAAAGGCTAAAAAAATATAGTTTGACAGGAAAAGAAGATTAATTGACTAACTAAAGACAGATAACTAATGAGACTTTGTCCTCCGTACATGGTGGATGGATTATATCAGACTTGTACATTGGAATGCATGAGATTGGAGGAAAGTAATATCTAAAAACAAAAACTGTTTCCACGTTTGAGTTAAGCAATCATATAATATTGGTTAAAGCTATAGATAGCCCATTTCTGGTAGTGTCACATTTACTTTTATTAGGTGATGATGGGGTTTTTTTTTTCTGTTACTATTGTTTTTATTGATGTCATTGTCATCATTATGGGTCCATGAAAATATTACATTTTGAAATTAATATGCATATCAAAATAATTACTATCAGATGGATAACTGTGTCAAATGAATCAATCAATCTGAATCCTAATATTAAACTAACCATACAATATTGGTGACTGCAGCTGTAATTTGCATTTTATTTTAAGCAATAATGCATTTTGAATCAGTCAATCTATCCAGTTGAAAAGTCTGACTTTCATAAAACCACTATTTGTGCAATATTCTACCAATACCAACTGAAGAACATTCTGTTGATCAAACTGATTTATATACATTTTCTTTATGTATAGTATGTGCAGTAAATCTTCAAACAGACTGGCACTGAATGGTGCAGCTCACAGAATACATATTTAAGTTATTCCAAAGCTTAAACTAAAAAGTGTGTTCTTGTGTTCATGCACCATGTAAACAGGTGAACAAGACTAAACTTGTGAATGTCCTGTTTAAGCAGGACATGAATTTTCATGTCATTCACATAATTAGATGGTATCTGGTAAAAAAAAGAAACCTGCTGTGAATGAAGATAACATAACATTACATACAACATTATCGTTTAAAAACACAGTTTAAAAAAAACATATTAAGCTCTCATAGGACATCAAGTGTAAAAATGTAAAAAGAATATGTACGTATGTAAAACAGGCTTCAAATACAGTATTGATGTGATGTTGGATGTAAAGTATAAAGTAAAGTAAAGAGTGCAGTGATGTCTTCCGCTGAGGGGGCGGTTATGTATTTAACTGCCGGTAGGAAGACGTAATAAAAAACAAAATTGCTGCCATTGTCCAAAGAGTGCTTCAACTAGTATAACTGCATGCTTCCATCACTGTAAATTGCCTGTAGGTGTGAAAGTAAAAGTTTCTTTAAAAAAAAAACGGACCAACGAACAAAGCTATTTTTCCACATTAAATATAGAAATCGTTTGTCAAAGATCATCAGAATTTAACATGCCAGTGGTCATCATTCCTGTGTCTTTATCGTTTGTGCCAGACATTGTTTCAGTTACAATCATTGTGAAAATTGTTGGAAGTAAAGCACAGTTTAAATGATGACATGCATGTACATCTGGGCAACCAATGACCCAGTTCCAAAAACAACTCAATAACTTGACTAAAAGCTGGACTGCATTACTGCGTGTTGAGTCACACCTCTTCAGACAACAGTTTTATAATGGGCAGAGATCTGTTGATCCTTTGTACTTGGATATCACTTTGGGTAGCTCACAATCATTCAGTTGTTTCTTCATGGGTGGTGGTGCGTGTAAGTCTCCATATGTTGTATGTGATCTGTATGTTATCTATACAATGTTCTGCCATAAGTCTGGTGCTGTGGGGGATTTTCCCAGAATGAGGCACAAGTGAGTCTGAATGATGGGGGGACCGATGTTGACCACCATGTTGTCTCAAATCTCGCACACAAAATACATCTTTCTGCAAAACCCAGTGGAGAACAAGTAGGGAAACTCCAAACCATAAAACCCATAGAATAAGTAACAAATAACCACACCCTTACAAACACCTTAACAGAAATGCCACAACAGTAAAACGTTTACATCAGAAATGCATTACTAAGCAGTAAGTGTATGACGGAAATGTGAGACTCCTCCTTCCATTTTCATTTTGAAGGAAAAGGGGGCTTTTTGTGGTGTGTTGGTCACTTGGCATGTTGAATAGAAGCCCAAGAATCACAGGTTTGTTCTCACAGCTCCTGTCACATTTTCTATCCATGTGCTGGTTTAACTGGTTCCAGTTTTTTGGTGTGTGTGTGTGTGACCCATTTCACACCCCTTCTTCTACAGTCTTATACAAACATCACTATGCTTTTCAATTACTTTCACTATTTATTGTTTTGTTACCTGACTCATCTTACCTCACGAGTCCTCAGCTGGAAGTTTTTGCCTTCATGGTAGCAGTTGTAAGTCCGCAGCAGTGACAAAATATCAGCCCTGAGTATGAACAAGAACACACAGAGGCTCATGATGAGTGTAAAATGAGTGTAAGTGAAAACATTTAATACATGTAATTACATGACTGACCTAAAATGACTTACTTCGGTATGAGTTTCTCCTCACTAAGTTTCACACAGGTCTGATGCTCATCCATTCTGACAAAAACCCAGCTGTGGCAAAAGAAGAAAAGAGGCAAAAATGTATAAGAATACACAGTTTATCAAGTCTTATGTATGCAAATCCAACTTACATTCTTTACCAGTTTGATTAATAAATAAAAGATTAACTTGATAATGAAGTGCATCATATTTCCTTTTGTTGTGTTGATGTCTATAGGATACAGAAACATCTTTATCCTGTGAAGATTGAAAGTTTTTTATTTTTTTTACAAACCTGTTGAACTAATAGGTCCTGCCATTATACAAGGGGGACAATGACTTATGAGAAATCACATGGCATTGTTGGCACAGGCCCAGTAAATGTAACATGTTGTAACATAGTTCAATAAAAACCTAGGTCCTAGTTAACAGTATTCTGCCATTAGAAGATCAACACTCATAAAACAATGTCTTATATACTACTTTATACAAATGCATGTTAATAATAGATTTTAAGTATTACATTTGCATTTAATTCATGTTCAACAACAGTTTGTTTTTTTTTGGAATAAAAATAAAATCAGTGCATTGTAAGAGGAGGGAAATCTATTGTGTCCTTCAGGCTTTCATGTCCTCTCTGGGAAATCTTCAAGCATGTTGTCCCTGATCTCTGCATCCTGATCCTGTGTCCTAATATTTTTTGAGGGACGTAGGGAAAGTGCTATGCCATGGGGAATTTCCTGGTTTGGATTTGGAAAGCCCAGCTCCTACTGTGTGGGGGAGGAGCTTGAGTATAAAACAGCAAGCATGTATTGGAGACTCTCAGTGTCAACGCTCCTCTGAGTTCAGAATGAAGCTTTATCTTCAGTCCGTCTGTCAGCTTACTTTCCTTGGTCTCTGCTGCGTTCTATTCACAGGTAAGAATCTACAAACTCATCTGTTTTCATTGTTGTGTATTTCAGAATAGTTGGTGTAGTTTTTTTCATGGTGATAAAGCTGCCGGAGTCTGTGCGTTTACTGTAATTTAATCTCAGCTCTTGTTGCTCGGTGCTGAATTAACCTCTAATCTTGTTACTGTTTCTGTGCAGTGAGAGAGTCAGGCAGCACATTTGTTCCAGGGAGATGTGTGTGTCCACATTCTAAACCAGGTGTCCGAGGGCAACTGAAAGACCTCATAATCTATCCAAAAAACCCCAGCTGTAACAAATTCACAGTCATGTGAGTACCACATCCTACAGAAAAAAAATAATAAAATAAAACACATGCATCTGACTGAGTGTGATTAAATGTATGACTTTGCCTGTGTTTTCAGAGTCACACTGAAGATCAACAGTGAGCAAGTATGTATAAATCCAGAAGGGGCAATGGGTAAACAGCTGATTCGATGCTGGAAAAGGTGAGATCCTTGAAGTCCACTGAGTACACTGCAGTAGTTAATATAAATAAAAGTATTTATGTTAAAAACTAAAATATGTAAATGTAAGAAAAAATCCCTGTTTTATAAGTGACCTCCCCTTTAAGTAAAAGAATAGAATGGTGTTTCAGCAGAGTTCTGTGATTAATTAAATAAAGCTTTGACCTGGCTGCATATTTCCTGTAAATCATAGCCTGCAGTATCTTATTTGTTGTCAAGCCTGTTCTTGTAACAACAAAGATGTTTTTGGTCTTCATGCAACAGGCTGAATAGGGAGGCCTTACAGGGAAATCCACGCCTTAAACCTTTCTATATTAGACTAACCTTGCACAAGTACTGAAATAAACAATGAAATAAAGTCTCACATCCATTTCGAAGCACAAATATTTAAAGAATGTGTTGATTAAATACAGATACATATGAACATGTGTATATAACTACAGATTGTATATGACTTCAGACTAAAGCTTGTGCTTCTGTGTGTATTTTCTAGAGCCCAAAGGATGGGTCGTAATGTTAAAGTGTGCCTCAAGAGGAACAGGAGGAGAGGTAAAGGAGGTCAGCATCATCCTTCTCAACAAAGGGTCAGGGGACACAACAGGAGATCCTCATCCTCTAACTCACAGTAGACCACCAGCACAATGGGAATCCTATGTTACTGCAAGGATAGCAGCGTGTTCATGTGTTTCTTTACCCATACTTTGGACTCTGAACAGCAGACTGATTTTGTAAATGTTATAAATGTCAAAAAAATCCAAATCAGGCTACTTTACACTGTTATCTGCACTGCATATCCAATGCTCTTTGTAAACCAGCAGTGAGGGACTTTATTTTTTGTGTTTAAAAGACTGATATGAAGTAGGCCCTGGAGGCTTATAATGAATTGTTATATAATGAATGAATTATGAATGGCTTTAAGTTTTAAACACTGTCAAATAGTCTATATATTGTTTATGCAACAGGTTTTTTTCATATTATAGATGAACAAGCTAACTGACTTCTTTGTGTATTTATTTTTTACCTGAATATGGGCATTTTCTAGCCTTTTTTGAAATAAATATATCAGAACAAATGTGTGTGTTTTAATTATTCAAGCTGCAAAATTTTACATGACTGAAGGAGGGCATCAGATGTCAGACTTTTCACAGGATATGAGAGGTCGCTTAACACACAACCTCAGCTTTAGTTAATAAACTACAGGATGTGAGTCAGTGACAGACACAAAGCAAACACATCTTAGAAAACATCTGCATAAATACCTAAAATTGGAACAAGAGCAAACAAACATGTCATGCTTTTTTTTTAAATTTAATATATTTTAGAAAAGAAAAGCTTTTATTGTGATACAGGAATATTTTCATTACGACAAGGCCATTGACTGTTGATATCAAAGACTATCTGTTGGTCTTTTATGCCCATGGCTGAGATTTCTTGGAAGTCATGTGACAGGATACTGGAGTAACAGGATTGGACAGACCATAACTTAGCCGCTTTTATGCTGCGCCTTCACCTAATAAAATCTAGATAACCGTGTCGTGCACCAACCTGCCAATTTATCCACCTAAAAAAAATGTTTTGGCAGGTGTTTGCTATTGCAAAACTGCAATGTGATCCAAGGTTATGGCTCATTGGAGAACTATGTAACGTGGTAATAAGGAAAGTAAAAGTAAACACCTCAACAAGAGGTGCTTTGTGACAGGGAAAGTAGGGAGTTTTCATGTCTTCTGATCAGTGAAAGCAGTCAGGTGCATCTGAAGGAAAATATTTATTGGTGCATAAAACAACACACTTGTTAACAGGACATGACAGCTATGAAGTGATTTTACATGATGACAAGAGATCATAAAACATTACTTAAATAATAATGGAAAATGGTACATTTATTTTATGTTATATTTAAAATCTTCAACATTTAAAGCCATTCCCTTTGCTGAACTGCATTTATTTATCAGTTGCAAATTAATTAAGAAATGTATTTTCTAACTCATCTAGGGAAATGTATTACATTGCTGAATATGAAACACTAGAACTGCAGAGCAAATAATTTAACATACAGCACTATAAATAATACAGCATTTCATGTAAATAGTTAATAATAGACAATGTCTGCTATAACCATTTTCTATGAATATCGAGAAGAACTTTATCTTATGTTTTGTATGTTTTTTTGTTGTTTTTTATTGTTTTGTTGTGCAACATGATGTTATTATTATTATTATTATTTTGTGGTTATTGTTTTTTTCTTTTTATGTTTGTCAAAAGGGTTATGCATAATAAGTATGAACTTCAGGCTAATATATATTTGGACAAATTAGCAGTATGAACTGTATTGTTTGTTTATTTGAATGACTGAACTAACTAACTAACTAACTAATGTGCAACATGGAAATACTGGTAATTTATATGACCACAGTAACGTGGCTATAGTACTCCTTTTTGCTCTTTATTTATTTTTTTATATTATACTGTAAGCCATTTATAGAAAATTAAGTTAAAGGGGAGATATACAAAATGCACTTTTTAATGTCTTTACAACACAAATATGTGTTGTCTGTGGATGAAAAGACCCTTAAATTATGAAAAAAACCCACTCTCCTTGGGTTCTAGTTTCTAGGTGCAAACTGGTGGAGTCTGCGTAACGCTAGTTTCCAGCCAGTACAGAGCAGTTTGGTAGTGTGGCGGACCCCGGTGCACCAAGATGAGCGTGGTGGTGCACTTGTGGGAGGTGACCACAGATTGAGCTCAGCGCAGTGATAGATTCGCTAACTTTAGACAGTGCGCCAAGCTCGCCAACTGAAGGTATGCCTAAGCGTGGCGCAGCCGGTGTAGTGGTAGTTTGGCGGACGGTGCTCAGAGCGGACACGTTACTACAACCTCACAGACAGGTTTCCAGAGTGTCAGACACATTTTAATGCAACACTCGATCCACCACCAAACCACCGATAACCTCCAGAGTGATCAGTGGTTCTACTTTCAGGTTTAATTTCATTAGGTATAGATTTAGGATTATTTTTTCAATCATCCTTATTTGAAACAATATAGTACAGTAGCTATAATATCATTCTCAGCATTTAATTCCACTAAATTGTACCTCATATGTTGTTAAGTTATGTTCACTTATATCCACAATAGTTCCCCTTAATAAAAAAATATTAGTTGGATGTAGCTACTTAAAAAGAAGAACATGTTACAGCTACTGAATACATTTCACTTAGTAGTACTATTTCTGAAACTTTGAGTATTCACAACTTAATATATTTAATCATTATGAACGTTCAGGTTTACAGTGTGAAGTGGGTAGGTCATCTGCCGCCACCCTTGGGGGCCAGTGGGAGCAGGACGAAATATATCTATGGGAATGTGCGTGTTAAGGGTTTATGAAATTAAACCTCAAAATAGAACCACTGATCATCTACAAACCCAAACCCAAAACAACAAAACTTAAGAACCATAAAGACTCTTAAGTGAAAAAAAAAACCCTGTTTAAACAAAACAAACTAAACCCAGACCAGCTGTGCCCCGCTTACGCCTGGTCTGAGAAACTAGAGCCCCTTGTTTCCTGTTGTATTTGTTATTAGAGGGGGATGAAAATGCTCTGTTTTTGATTTTCTATGCATCAGGTCACATGCATAGATTCATTTGAATACCACAGCCCACCAGCTCAGGTAACCCCACCTACTGGATCCACCATTATTCTGTATCACTAACAGAGACACAGAAGGAGTATGTTGCTGGCTGAACAGAAGGACACACGTGGCTACATTGGTTTCCAACTTCAGAAGATGAAAGACTGAAGTGGATTTAATTTATTTGTGATGGAAACGTATCAGCTACAGTCCCAAAGAAGACCCTGTTAATGGGTACTAACCCCTTCACAATGGCACACTCTGAGCAAGAGAGGGGCGGAGTAAGGTGTGGCTAATTTACATTAAAGAGGCCATATCATGCAAAGCGCTTTTTTAATGTTTTTACAACACAAATATGTGTTGTCTGTGTGTGTCTGTGTGTGAGGAGACCCTTAAATTGTGAGAATAATACCATCCACTCGCCTTTTCTCCTGATTCATTTCTTATTGGAGGGAGATGAAAATGTTCCGTTTTGGATTTACTGAGTTTCGCAGATTAATTTGAACACCTCAGCCCATCCCACCCCACCAGCTCAGCTAACCCTGCCTACTGGTCACAGACACCTCTGGTTGGACTCACAGATCTGCCATTATTCTCTATCGGTTGTCCCAGTGTGAGTCCGGTGGGTTAGGGTCTGACTCAGACCATGTGCAAATGTCGGGTGTTAAATGTTTCAAACACCGTAGTGTGGTAGGAAGTTGTGATTGTGGTGCTAGACTTCATTGTTTGAAGTGTTTTAAGGGTAAGTCATTGGTAGCATCACCAAGTGCACTGCTTCCACTTTCTTCAATGTTTCTGTACTGGTTTGATTCTGATACAAGCAGGTTGTTCGAGTTACTGCTGAGGTGCTTTTATTGTGAACTATTGGTTGTGTTAGCATTTATTTCTGCACATTTCTGTGTTGGCTGTCGTGACTGAGTATTACATGCATGAACTTTTTTTTGTGTGTGTCCATGTATAATTTAGCCTATATGAATTAATCATGTCTGATTTAACATTTCTATAAGACCCTCTTGTGACCCCCCTTGTTCAAATGCGTTCTGTGGTCTATAGGTCTGGGCCTTGGTCACTGTGCGTGCATGTGACCGGGTCCGTGGTCAGTCTGACCTGGGTGGATCGGATGGACTGGTCTGTGACTGTAGTGTTGTGTCTCATCTGCCCAACCTGAGTCCAGATGAACCAAACCAGAACACACACAGGGCTGTAAAACTCAGTATTCAATCCACTTTGAATCTCTCCAGCTGATTTTTATTTAATCTGTGTTTTTGTCTCTCCCCTCCGTTCACATCATGCAGAACAGAAGGGTGGAGTCAACTGTGGCCCATTTACATGAGAACCCATGAGGCACTAAAACCAAGCGTTTTGAAAATGTCTGTTTCTCCAGGTTGAATCATCTGCTGTATCTCTGCATCAACGTGGTGTTTTGACCAACGCATGTGACAGACGTCACTGGGACACCAGGGAACTGTGTTAATTTGTAAAAAATGAGCATATGTCTCCTTTAAAGCAAGGGGCACTAAAACTAAGCATTTTGAAAAGGCCTGTTTTGACAGGTTCAAGAGGCTGCTGCATCTCTTCATCCATGTGGTATTTTGAGTAAAGCATGTCACAGACAGGTCACTAAGAAAACCAGGGAACTGTGTTCACTTGTGGAAAATGGGCATGATATGTCTCCTTTAAGGTTCTTTCATGATAATACACTGCTCTTACACAGCACTATCACGAGTTTACTGAGTCTTTTCTGCAAAACATATGCGAATTGATTTTTTACCAACTAGTATTTTATACATTTATATTTAGGACTCAATAGTCTGATACTGGTATCATACAATAGTAAGCCTGTAAACCAGATCATCAGTTACAGGTTCAGATCCATAGATCAGTGTGTCCAAAAATAATTTTAACCAATGTCCTGGTGCATGATTCATGATTATGAGGAGCAATAACTCAGTAGCCTTAGATACTTTATTTATTTCTTAATCACATATGGTTTTAAATAAATTAGTTCTTAGGTCAGAACGTATTGCCCAAAGCTTGGGAATCTGTATCAGCACTGGAAATGAATTTTTTTTTTTTATTGAAAAGTAAAGCAAATGTCTGTAACATACTGCATCAAACACTAATCCTTAGCAAACAGTGCAGAATTGGATAGATGTTTTCTTATGGCTTAAGAGATGTTGAGCCTGTCATACTACTGCCATCTGGTGTCCAAAGTATTAAATACAGTGAATTTCATCAAAGTGCAGTAATATCAAAATGATGATGAAATAATGCAATGATACAACTAGGCGGTAGCCTTTCAGTAAATCACATTTAATATAGTTATTATTGCTACACACAGCTGCTAGAATGTTACCTTTAATTAATGTACTATAGATTTTTTTTGTGATTTTCAGTTTGTTTTTTTTCTTGTCTTACCCTCCAGAGTTTCATCTGTTTCTAAATACAGTGGAGGAGTGAATCAGTTACCAATGACTAATAATGTTCATTTTTCATGTTAATAAATCTTTCCATATCTATTTTGGTCTCTCACTGATTCAATTTATCATATACTGAAGTATGCTTCATTAGACCTTAGACCTATCAGATGGCTTTTGTACATTTTAGTGTAGCAAAAGGACAGTACATTAATTAAACAGTGCAAAAACAAAACAATGTCAGTTAAATCATCATATAACTGAGTCTGAGATATAAGTACATGAGGTACAAAAACAAGTCACATATTATGGTTGAATCTAATAGAGGACATACAGCCATAGGAAAAAATAAACCATCAAAAGTAATAAAAAACAATTATGCAACAACTAGCTACTGACTCCTGTGTGTATCATGTGACTAAAACAGATACCTAAATATACCAAATACCTAAAAGCACTGTTTTTGACAGTGAAATGCCATACATATTGATGGAAGAACTGAAGTGACTCTGTAGCCTAGCCGCGCGACCCCCATTCATTACTTTAGGTCTAGTCGTGCCCCATAGACAGGGGAGGCGGACTAAATCCTGATAGCAAAATCATTTTGGCCCAAATAAGGCCCAAATATGGCATGCCAGTCAAAATCCTTTGGTAAGCTTTTGGATTGATTTACGGCACAAGAATGGCCCAAAAACAAGCCAGAGGATGTGCCAAAGGAAAACCAAAATGAGCCCAAAGGCCCAGCCAAAACTAATTGGAACACCACGATGAAGCCAAAGGAATGCCAAAGACAGGCCAAAACCCCCAAAGCCTTGCCATAACTGACCCAAAGTGATGCCATAACTAACCAAAAGTATTCCAAAGATGGGCCAAAACCTCCCCATAGCAATGCCATAAGTGACACAAGGGTATGCCAAAATACCCCAAACCTTTCAAAAAAAGTATCTTTCAAAACCTCGGAATACAATAGGATGATACTACAACCAATCAACGTAATCGTTAGGGTGACGTAGTTAGTCCAGAGAAAATTACGAATGACTAAAAAAAATTGGGGATTATGAAGCTTAACAACTGCTGTCGGTTCTGAATTTAAAGAGTGCAGACGTTTTCTCACATTCTTCACTCATCTTTGATAAAAGAAGAAATCCCACCTGTTGTTCTTCTTCTATGGTTGTTTCAAGTTGTTTCACTCTGAATCGTTGCAGCGTCACTTTGTTACACCCCCCCCCTCTGACTCTATATTTCACTGTGATTTGTCGGCCAGTTTCAGGGAAATCTAGACAAAAGTTACATTGACGTAGATGCTAGATTGGATCACCCAGATGGACGGGGGGCAGGACGAGGGGCGGTACTCAGGACGTTCTCCTCAGGATGTTCGACGCGGTAATTTCACACTTTTGAAAGATGACAGTACTGTTGAAAGAAGATCTCATAAAATATATACAGACCATCAAGGATGACTCTAGGTCTAAGTTTATTATTTTTTCAGTAAACCATCACTTCAATGACAAAGGTAAATATAAATGTAATGTACAACTGTAGATATTTGACTGTACTGCAGATGTTGTTATTGTGTCCTGTGTGTTTGGAGAATACATTTTTATATGTGGTGTATAGACCAACTTCAGTTCTTGTTTCAAAAATCATCCATCAATGACATTCTTGACATTTTTTTTGGTCATTTTTGTGAACTGTATATTTCCATCCTCGTGGTGCTTAGATTTGCCAAAACACGCCACATGAAAGAAAAAAAATTTAAATACACAAGGTTGCACGTTACTGCTTTAGGTGAGGTTCTACCTGAACCTCACCTAAAGGTATTAAATGCCTGCTGTTTTCAAGTAGCAAATTAGACAGCGGAAAACTGAAAAGTGAATAAAATGACAGATTACCTCGGTTAATTTCTCCTTCCCTGGATAGCACACCACAAAGAAATATGTCCAATAAAATGTACCCCAGTTCAGCTTTTCTTCGACTGCACTGCATCTGAGTGCCATGTTTCAGGCCATACCTTAGTCCTGCCCCCTAATCCAATCTAGCATCTACCTTACATTGAGCATATCTAGACTACAACGGTGGCACATTAGATTTGCTACCGCTCAGGGTGTCTTGCGTGGCTAGGCTAGTGACTGTGGTTATTGTTAAGGAAGCTGGATAGATAGCTCTGAACAGGGTAATTTCTTGGTGTACTCAGGCAACACTGTGGCGTAGGGTCCCACAGTGCCACTACGGGCCCTTAAAGCTGATGTAGGCTACAGCCTCCCCTGACAATCAAAATTACTGTCTATATTCTTTAAATCCTTATGTGGCACCCCATACATTTTTCAAAACTTTTTCAAAAAACCTTAATGTGACATGAATATTCTAGTTTTATAGTTCTGATTGTTGCTGTGGTATTTGATCTCATGCCTGTTGTGCTAGAGCAGTGGTCTCCAAACCACTCCACAAAGGGCCGGTGTGGCTCCAGGCTTCTGTTCCAAACAAGCAGCAGCACACCTGACTTCAATCAATTAATCAACTGATCTCAGAGTCGATTGGTCAAACTGTGGAGTCTTGGTTGGTTGAAACAAAAACCTGCAGCCACACCGGCCCTTTGTGGAATAGTTTGGAGACCCCTGTGCTAGAGGGTAGTGTGGTTTATTGTGCTGAAGGTGGCAGTGGTGACACGTGAGAACAGACTGCAGCAGAAACAGTTACGTTAGCATTAGCATTAGCCACATTTACTGAGCTATGATACTGAGTCAAGTGACGCTGCTGTATAAAACTGTTTTCTGTGTGACAGGTGGGTTAAATACCAAAGCATTCTGTAAATAATACTTTAATTTAAGTGTAGGGCTGTTTAATTGTTTAGACTATAATGTTGGAGTTATTTTGTTTGTTTTGAAAGTACCATAACTGGCACTATTGTTAGGTACATTCACAACTGCTATGCACTTCTGGTTGGATGTTATTCTGGTTGTAATTTTTATTGCTTAATGTTTATTTTTTCTGATTAACATTTTTGCTGCATGACTAAGTTAAATTTAATCTAATTAACAGAGTATATCGAGTCAAGTGATGCCAACATACAAAACAGTTGTTTTCTGTGTTTTAGAATAAGAGTCGTCCTGTGCATATAGACACATGATGTGAACACTCCTTGCAAGGTGGAGTTCTGCACTCTACAAGGTCTTTCTAGTTTTTATTAGTTATTTCACCTGAATGACTCAACATGAGATATTTAATTTTAATATGAGAGGTTATCGTGACTGTCAGCCATTTTGCTTGTAATTTGTGATCACTTGGTGTGTGTTTACATCATCTAAACTCATTCGATTACAATTTGAGAAAATAGTGGCCCCAGAACACCATCTTGTATAGGGTCCACACAAAGCCAAAAACGGCACTGGCTCTGAAATTGAACTCTCATGAGCTATTTTTGTTGTCATGAATATATTTTTCCAAACTCATGTATCTTTAGTTGTACCAGGCATTAAAATTAGCAAGAAATTGAAGAAAACAAGGGGTGGCCTAATAATTTTTTCTGCACTTGTATGTACTTTGAACTTCAAAACCGTAATGCATTGCAGAGTAAAAAGGTGCTCTGGAAAATTGGATATATAGACTATGGTTTATGTATTTATAGAGTACACAGAACTGCTGTATTATTTTTTATCATGCTCAGTGCAGTCCAACTGCCTATGTCTGACCAATCCTACAAACAAAAAGGTCAACCCTTGTTTTAAGTCATGCGTGCCTTGTTTGTAGTTTAGGCTTGCACTGTCATATTGATACTGCTGACTCAGAGTTGTAATACAGTATTATCTCCGCCAAGGAGGTATTAAATTCCAGTCTGCTTGTTCGTCTGTGTTTTAGTCTGCTGTCAGCAGAATTACATGAAAAGTTCTAAACAGATTTTGATGAAACTTTCAGGAATGATAGATAATGGAGGTCAAAAGTCAAGACCACACTAAAGGACAACAACTAAAACAACATCTCAGGATTCAGACAAGATAGAATCTCACTGTTTTTTTTGCATTCACACCGTCTCACCTTCGTACATCAGATAGGTCACGAAGGTGACGTTTTGACATCACGTTTTGGTCACGTTTTGACATCATATGAAGCCATATCAAGCCTTGGTTGAGGTCTGCTGTCTCTGACTGCCTTGTTTAACTTCGAAGATTGCATTAATTTTACCCCTAAACAGTAATCAAGTAAAACATGTACATGATTACAACATTCAGGTCTCAAATGGTTCAGCCTCAGTTTCCTTTGTTACTTATAATAAAGAAAATGATGTCATTTAAAAGAATATTTTTTTCCACTTCCTTCAGCTGAAATGAAAGATTCTTGACAAAAAAAAACAGAAGATGAAACTGCTTGCATGTGCACTGAGACACACCACAAAAACCAGGAAACAGACTCATATACTGACCACAGCAGTGTCTGACTGGGAAGTGAGGCACCAACTCGGCTAAACAATGAACCTCGACCATAAAAGACCAACTCATACAAGAATGTTAGAGATTTTTGCCTTGCAGCTGAAGGCTACAGCATCACCTTCTGCATTGATAACGTGCACAGGACACTAAGAACTATCACTCATATTAATTACTGAAGAAAAGAGTCCATCACCTCCATCTTCAGTGACCTCTGCTCACCTCCACTTCCATTCAAAGGAAGTGCTGATAAAGGAGGTGCATAATGGGATGGTCTGTCACTCATACATATTTATATACAATAATGGCTCTATAAATATTCCATAACTTAAAGGTTTCCAGTCTGCCACTATTTAAATGAATTATTCAACCAAGGGACATCACTGCACAGGAGACCACAAATACTGGTCACTTAAATACTGTTGCCCGGTTGTGCTCCGATTTGGATACATTTACATAATCTCCTCTCTCTCCCTCGATGGACAAAGAACCTACAGTGCAGGTTTGCTAATTGGTTTGATCATCGCGAGATTCGTATCCAATTATCACACCTACAACTGCAGCTGCGCCCAAAGACAATCCATTCCCATGCGTAAAATGTGCAGAACCACGAATAATGAATCTGATGCCATTTCCCACAAAACCTTTCTACAAAATTCTCACATTCCGAGGTAAACTATACCAAATTATCAATTATAATCATCTATTACAGAAATTCTTTTTCAAAGCCACCATACATCGGATGCGTAATTGGTACGTATACAGTCTAACAGTTACACCTAATTAAAATTAACTTTTAATTCATTTTACCGCTGCGTTATTATTTCAGAAACCTTCAAATAACTTTGGAACATCTCTTGGGATGATTGCTTTTAAAAATTAAACAGAAAGGACTTAATTTATTATGATTCTAGCTGCAAAAAAACAAATGCTGTGTTTAGGTACTGCAGTAAATTTGACTCTTACCATAGCAGACCACGTCCCTGTCTTCTTCCGTATATCCACCAGCGATGTATCCCGCTTATCGTTTGCGGTCTTCATGCCTCTTTGACCGTGCGGCATTCAGTGCTCACACATCACACTGACAACAGCTTGGTCCAACAGAAAACTGTGGCGATAAGTCTCAGCCAATCAGCGTCGAGAGTAGGCGGGGTGATGAGTGTCACGGACGCAAGCCTCTCTGCTCCTGATTAAGGTGCTCTAGTGTTTTTCGTCTATTATCAAACTGATGAAATTGAGACTGCTTTCCATTTATTCAATTTACACCCAAAACATCCGACAGTATTTCGGACATTCAACGCACCATTTTGAATGTATTGCATTTGGATATTAAAATGCATATTGCAGACAGTTTTGTGTTTTCAATGAAAGTTTATTGCATTTTGTGATGTATAGGAGAACAACCAAGCTCCCTTTGTCTCTGTTAAAGGCAGACATCACTGAAGCACCTTCTTTTCTGTCTCAGGAAGAAGTCACTGTGAACTATAAAGATTTATTTCAGCCATCCTGTTTTTGAGCCTGAACCTGCCATCTAGGAAACCATTGTAGGGTGGAAACCCCAACTGTAGGAAGCTTCCTTATTTTTCTCATGAATAGGATTTATGGTTTAAAATGTACAGAGGAAGTTAAGCTGTTCCAGCAGCTGAATAACTTCCCTTACAGCTCACTATAAAAGGATGTGGGTATGACAAAAGACATCCTAAATGGGTGGAACATTTATGGAAGTATACTGAAACAGTGACATTCTTCTCCTCTCTTATCTTTGTTATTGGGTCACTCATCTGCTAATTGACCAAGATCCTGTTTAAAAGGACAGCTCGGCCCTAATTATGAGGACTAAGCTGTCTTTTTGAAAACTCTGGACAAAGGCGCCCTGTTCTCGCCATAAAAATTCATTCCTCCTGACTGGCTTCACAAGTTATCATGTCACGTGATGGCACATAGTGTTGAAAAGTATGACACCACTGGTCATTGCTGCAGGGGATGTTATTTGTGTCAAATATGGAGAATAACTGAGTTGTCTAATAACACATATGCTATTTATGGGTATGTGTGTTTCCATGTCTGCTGTCTGACCCCAGACACAGTGAGGTGTTTTCTGATGGATGAGGCTCCCTACATTTATTGATTCTCTCCTTAAGCTTTGATGCTGCTGAGAGATTGGCTCTTAAGGCTACATACAGTTATATACCTGCAGTCCACTGAACAAAGGCCTAGGGAATACAGTGTATGCGTTTTGATAGTAAAAAAACAATATTGATTTATGACCTGAACAAAAGAAGAAAGCCTGTATGAAGTGATGTGTGACAAAACAAAAGAAAAATAAATCAGATGTCAACACTGGTTGTTCATACCTGCTTATAAATGAAGGTTCTTTTGAATGACAAAAAAGCTTCACAGACCAATAAATAGCAAAGGAATGATGCTTATAATTAACTATATGCAGGAAAACCCATATATATTTTGGTGAAACATTAGGTCTACATTGGTGCTACGGTGGCTGATTTGATGTTTTCTCATCACCATAATAACATGAGCGCTCCTCCCATAGCTCCGTCGCCATGGTCACCGCTCACACATGACAAACACACAATGAGGAGACTTGAATGTGGCTAACACATGCACCTGCAAGAGCTTTAATGCCTTCTACTCTTAGTCACATCCACACAGTCTTTGTGCTGCGTGAATTTTGTCTGACATGAATGAAACAACTGATGTAATTTATTACCTTATGAATAATGTATGTTCTACTAACTAGATTGGATAGCTAGCCATTCATGTCTGCTTTGCAATCAATGGCTGGATTTGGAAGAAAAAAAAAACAAGCAGTCATGCTAAAAGCCACCTACGTAGGTGCAAATACTTTAATTACTTCAAATTATACATTTTAGTTTGAATATTAGATGTTACAGAAAAATATTATTTCATTTTAAAGTTGAAATTATATGTATTTTAAAAAAGGCTTTCACTTTCTTTTATGCTGTAATCACATTAATACATATTATTTCAATATACATTGTTTGAAGAGACATAAAACAATTATGACACATTTTTGACTGTAGGACTGGACAATCCTTTCAGGCCACTAATCCCCCCAAAAATGTCACCTCAACCAGCCATACACAGCCAAGAAGTAACAGATATTATTTTGGACTGAAGGTGAGGTTTTTAATTTTCATTTGACCCAGTTCTGAAAGTTCACTTTGTTTTTTCCATTTACTCACTGTTTTTTTTAATCCTTCTAAATATACTTTTTACTCTGTGTAGTGGAGTCTGAATGTCAGTCAGTGATCATAGGTGCAGTATCTGAGGTGGTCTCTGGTTCTGGTTCCCCAGACCCGTCCATTTCCTCCATCTCTCTCTCCACAGGCTCCTCCCTTCCCCTGAAGAACATTGGTTTCCTTTCTTTCTTCCTCCTTCGTTCTCTGTCCATTTCTTTGTTTGCTGTCGTCTGCTCCAGCTCCAGCATGGACTGGATGCTGTCTCCTCTCTCAGCCAGATCAAGGCAGTGATCTCTGGTTGTGAGAGTCAGCCCGGGCCCTCGTCTTCCTGTCACCATGTGGAAGAAGGAGAACGAGTTGTCCACACTTGATCTCTCTGTCACACAGACAGTGGTCACGCTTTGGTCATTGTAGCTCTCTTGCGAACCCTTGGGAGACCTAGGGGTTTTTTTCTTGCTAAGTATGAAGTTGAAAAAGGCTGTCAGAAGCAGCATTGTCCCTGCAACAATAACAAAAATGATCAACTTTATTTGTGTTACACTCATCAAAATCAACTTTACAAAGTGCTTTACAACTAAACTACAACTGTAAAACGCAATCTTTTTAAAAAAAAAAATACAAATAGAAATAAAATTTGCAAAATGAATAACTACCATTGATGTGAAACTGAAATAGTCATTTAATTCATATGTGATTAAATATATATAATGCTATTTTTTTTTCCTTTTTGTCAAATTGTACAATTGGTATTGGAAAGAAAAAAAATCCAGAACCTATATGGCATACTGAAGTGTCAGTACTAAAAATCAGTTAAAAAAAAAAAAAGAGATTTGTAGATATTTATATTACCTGGTATAACTGCATGCCAGACTAACACAGGGTGCAGGAAACAGACGACTGACATAATGGAGTAATAGAGGAACTTATGGAAGCCTCCAATATGAGCCATTTTCCCCCACAACATAAATAGCTGCCAGTCTGGAGGACAGCTGCGCAAACAAACAACACGTTCAGACAATTCATAGATCATTTAATATGTGCATTTCTCCAATACCTTTACACGAGATAAGAGAAATGTCAAAGATGGTGCTTAAATATCACAACTATTAAATTCTTATTGAGCTTCCTTAAACTGGGTCATACTCTTGTTAGACAATTACTGTTTCCTTCTTTTCCTTTGTATGTTTATGTTTCATTATCTATGCATCTATGTGTACTCACGGCAGACACATCATCAGGATAGTATCCAGGAAATAAGCCATCTCTAACATCATGATGCCAACAGATGACACTCTGGAAAAAAAGATGAAATCCAAATTAAAATGAAAACCACCTCAGCGATTTCAATCAGTACACTGTCTAAACATTATAAATTAGGTCTAAACATCTTTATTCATGATTTATGGTGACTATTCCCATTGTTGTTTTTTTTATAAAGTGGTAAAATTGGAGTGCAAGACTTTAGACTTTGAATATATGGGCTTTTTTTTAAGCTTAGCTTGTATTTTGCATGTTTACCATCATCTTTATCTCTTCCTTCTTAACACTTATCACTAAGATGTGTGTTTGTGTGTGTGTGTATTTTGTGTGCATCCAGATATGTGTGCACTGATAAACAGTCATGCATTGTTGTGGTCCTCTGGGAGACACTTTCCTGCGGCACTGTGGGAGTTTGGCTATAAGCCACAGAGATAATAATAAATAGCACAGAGGGATTTGCCTCTTTTCTGGCTGTGGCACCTCTCATTTTCTACTAAACTCTTTCCTTCGGGGTGTATATTCTTTGCAACATCCAGTTTGTCTAGAGGTGCTCAGTGCCAAACAAAATCAACAACAACAATAATAATAATAATAATAATAATAATAATAATAATAATAATAATAATAATAATAATAATAATAATAATAATAATAATAATAATAATAATAATAATAATAATAATAATAATAATAACACTGGGGATCAATTAAAAAAACAGTTTTGAGTTACACTTTTATGCTGATTAAAATTAAAATGGTCATGCTGATTCCAAAATTGCAGTCAGTTTCTTTCCTCGCAGGTCAAGTTTTTTCTCCCCAGCTTACCCCCCTGATAAGAAAAATTCCACTGATTAGCTGTAGTCAGACCTTCCAGCTGATTACAACTAGACTCATCTACAGCTACATGGAAACTTGTTTGAATTGAGACAGTATGGTGAGAGGTGTGTGGAGCAGCCAATAGGTCAGTATAATTACAGTATAATTACAGTAGCCATATCCTGCTAAATAAATATTACAGTCATTTCTTTCACATTTCATTATATGTCAATATTAGAATTTTTTAATAAAACAAGCACATAACTGTTAAGTACAGTATTTTTCTTTTTTTTTAATAAAATGGAGATTCTATAGATCAAAAACCTGACGCAATAGGAAAAAATTTGATCAGTTTTGGATTCTGCAAGTAAAAATGAGTTAAAAAGAGCTGTCAGACCTAACTCAAAAACATTGTGTTCCTCACTGTATTGCATTCATATTTTACACTCTTGGTTTCTGATTTTAACATTTTAATGAGTAAAAACTCTGAATCTAAAAGATGCACTTACAGAAGGTAAATGCCGAGGCTGTTGAATTCTCCCTGTTGTAGTGTCTCCACTCCCACACCACACAACACTGAAAATGAGACAAAAGGTAATTTGAGAAATGTATTCTGTAGAACATATTCTGTCCACCAGATGTCAGACTTAATTCATGATTTTCTCAGTTACAGACGGGACACAGTCAGAATGAATTCTATTAAAACTAAGATCAGCTATGATGATTGATGGTGCCTTCATTTCCATAATTTATTTGTTGAACTTCAAGGGTAAATATACAGTTGTTGAAAAAAAATAATAGACCACCAGTGTTTTCTTCAATTTTATATTCATTTTAATACCTGGTACAACTAAAAGTACATTTGTTTGGATAAATATAATAACAACAAAAATACCTCCTAAGAGTTTAATTTCAGAATTGCTATCTATCCATTTTCCATGGATTTCATAACAATAACCAAAATAACTTCAGTTCTTACATCAATAGCTTTGGCATTGTACTGACAAAAACAATGTTTTTTAATGCATTCCCTGTTTTCCTTCTTGTCTGTTTTAATCACATGATACACACAGACATTAGTAATTGATTCCTAAACCATTGTTCTTGATTACATTTGATGGTCTAATTATACATACATATATATATATATATATATATATATATATATATATATATATATATATATATATATATATATATATATATATATATATATTTATATATATATATATATATATATATATATATATATATATATATATATAAATGCTTCACAGGTTGCCTTGTTAACTCATCTGTACACTGCGCAGATTTCCGACCAGACACTGCCTTGCTCAAAGACACTTTTACATATTTAAATGGGAAGCCAAGAAACCACAAACCTTGTAGTTTGTGGACGACTGGCTCTACTGAGACACAGCCGGTCCACCTTACTCTGACCTAAAGTGACCCCATCTGACACACAAAGGGTGAATCATTGAATTTATCCTCTCAGTTGTTTTATACCATATTTAAATAACACTTTATATTGGTAATTGTAATTGTTTCCATCGTGGTTACAACATTTGGATAATTGTAAACTCGTGGTTGTAGTTACCACATCATTGCCAGCAGGTGAAGTAATGGCATTGGAGTGGGTATTTAACACATCACAGATGTTTTTCCCTTGACTCATTACTTGCCACTTGTTCAGTCAGTGTCTTTTCTACTATATGAACCCCCCCCCCAGAAAAAAATATATATAGACACACACACACACACACACACACACAGAGAATAGTGTCTCTTCCATTCCTATATCTACATTTCTTTGAATGCAAATGAAAGCTTGCATAGTTTTTAACACATAATAACAGCAGCAGAGATGGAGAATAATTCCCCTTCATGAACAAGCATCCACACTGCTGAAGTCCCCTTGAGCAATATGTTGAACTTGGATTCCAGCTGACGTTGACTGATTGAAGTGAACTGAGCCATATTTCTGCTACTGCTCTTTTTATTTATACATCCAACTGCTGACAGTAAAATGCATTTGGTGTTATAAAAACAGGATTTCACTATATTGTTTCAAGATGAGATTACAAATTACATGACAACAAAGTCTTAAACATAATGAAATAAAAAAAAAATTTTAACTGCAAGGTAAGAAAGAATAGGTACTAAGCACATGGAAACAATTTCTTTGGCGTGTTTTCCAGAAATCGGAGATTAAATCTGCACCAGAGGGAGTTGTGCTAAATCAGGGCAATGGGACTGCCTGTTTTCTGGTAGTTTATAGAGTGTGAGATGAATTAACGCTGCATATGGACTGGCTGGATATTAACATATAGGTGCTCTCTGAATGTACATTTTGTCTTTCTGTAGAACACACACAGAGACTGACAGGGAACACACGTGAACATATGGACCCACAGGTAGATAGACAGGCACATATGCACCATAAACATACACACACATACAATAAAACAGCATCGAAAGCTTATAGGTGTGAATGTACATCAGCTTGTGATCACATAAGCCTAGTAACCCAGCTGGATACAGTGACTTGGTTTTGGTGTGATTTGAGGCACATGTCTCTCAGTAAATGTTCAGCATTTGCAGCTGTTTGAATTTAAGTGGAGGGGGGTGGGGGGGGGGGGTCCCATATTTTTTGAAGACGGCAACGACCAGAGAGCTATTTCCCCTATGATGATTTAATGTGGCTAAGAGAGCTGCGTGCAATCTGTCCCTCTGTGCCTGAGGAAAACAGAAGAGGAGGAGTAGTAATAGCAAAGATATGTATGATCAAGTAAGGTTTTATATACTTTAAGTACTATATATCAACTAAAAGATAGTTTGCTGTTCTTGGAGGTCAAGTATACAGTTGGCCAACATCACTATTGACCCTGCTAACATGTTAGGTTTATTAAATCCAGCTGGATAAAAACTCCCAGAGGTGAAATTAAACTTTGTTCATGGTTTCTGAAAAGGTGACATTTGATCTTATAGTAGGAAGGACAAAAGTTATGTCAGCAAAGAAGCCAACAGTACATACACCTCACTATTTTATCTATCAATGGTTTAAGCATTATCTGTGTTGAACATCACACACTAAAGTATTCAAAGAGCTAAATCATACCATATTATAAAAATACAGAATGCACATTATGGTAAATTTCTTATCACAATCTTACAGCACAGATTTTTTTCCTGTAGATGACCTATTGGTAATCAATATAAGCATATGGAAAGTTTGGCAACTAATACTGTGACATATTGTCTTTACACATAAACCCTCCAGCTGGATAAAACTCTCAAAGGAGGAGTTAAATATTTTCTTAGTTTCTCAAAAGGTAACATTTGATCTTATAGTAGGAAGGACAAAAGCTATGTCAGCAAAGAAGCCAACACTTTCTATTTTTTAAGTGATATCTGCACTGAACATCACACAATAAAATATGCAAAGATCTAAATCAAGCCATACTATACAAAATACAGAATGGAAATTATGGTCGATTTAGCATATTATTTTAATGGTCAATTCTATTTTATTTTCTACCTGTAGCTGTAGAAACACCAAGGATCCTGCAGGTACACTCCACCAAATTCCACCAAACGCTCTCAGAGTTCCCCATGACTGCAAATACCTTCTTGCTTCACTTTTTGAAAAATATATCCTTATTTTTTTGTGGCTCATATGCTTTAAAAAGAATCCTTTTGCCACTAAAATAACATTTTAGACACCGTGACAATTACAAGTCTCTGTGAAAAGCCAGTGTCAGATAATCCACGATGCATATTGTTGTACCTCGTAGACTGAGTGAGTTTTTACCTCAGAATGGTTTGTAACTCAATGACCCTGTTGGCCTGTTGCTCCAATAACTACTAATCAGCTTCATGCACATTCACACGCACCATAACAACACTACTTACACTGGTTTAGCATTCCTTCCTGTATGTCAAGGTGAAACTGTTCAGCTCAGGGTCATTTGTGAATTGTATCACATTCATTATTAGAGCTGGTTAAAAATTATCTGTGAAGAATTCATTTGGCATTAAAACCACCCACACATACACACGTACACACACGCACACACACACTGAGTATTAGCAGTGATTTGTATGCATCCTTGAACCTTTTTTCCTCATCTAAAGACATTTTTATCACCTTCTTGAAGCCTGGCATTTCACCTTCCTTCTCTACGCTAGCTTTCACTTTCCACTGAACAGTTTCAACCCGAGTGTGACATGAGCAAGTGGAGGCTGCGTCACTTACACAACACAACTGAAAATATTATAAACAGCTCACATTGTGCTTTGTACTTTAATGGAACACTTAACTATCTGACTGTCTAGATCAGTGTAAGATTGCAGAATAACATAACATCAAATTTCACAAGACCCTGCAGAGATCCTTGAATTCACACACACTTGCGTAAATTCAAGCCCACATAATCACTTGACACAGGTTTGGCTGAAGTGTAAGCTTGTTCAGACACAGCAGAGGCCTTTGGGAACAAATAGTAAGCGTTACTGAGCTACAAACACACACACATAGACACACACTGACTCCTGGTTGGAGCCAAAGTAAGCTACGTAAATCTCCTTAAAGTTCTTAACAAAGAAACTGTTGTGTTTTTGTACCAGTTTCATTTGTTTCCAGCTTAAAGTTAAAACTACTTGAGCCATTTATGGTATATGGTGTAAATCAAAGTATATTGACTCTAAACTAGTGGTTTTCAATTCTGCTGTAGGGACCCCACGTGGGGAATTCAAATGGGGTCACCTGAAATTTCTAGTAATTGATAAAAAAAACAACAACTTACTAATACGAAAATATGTGGTGAGTTAAGAGAGACAATCCTAATAAATAAAAGACAAACTGAAGCTGAAACTGAAACACTGTGGTATTGTTTATAATAATATACATAGCCTCAATACAGAAAAAAGTAGTCACATTCTGTACTTAAATAGATGTGCAGCTACTCTTGTAAAAGTAGAAATAATGATTGAACTCCTTCACTTGAATAAAAGTTACAAAAAAAGGGCAACTTCTCAAGTGTAATAAAGTACAAAAGTGAAATGTGTTTTTTGTATGAATGAAACAATACTTATTTAACCAGACAGAATCATAAAAGTTGACATTTTTTAGTTCAACAGTAAATGGTATTGACCAGAGTTAGTCTGCAGAAGCATGTAGGGATGGGTAAAAAATTAATGCATTTTATGTAAAGTCACACAATTGTAGATTGAAAAAGTAATGAGTCTCTTCTGAGAATGTGAGGAAGTATGTCCAAATATTTATACAAAATGTAGGGAATAAAAGTAAAAAGTTGCCAGAAAAATAAACACTTAAGAAAAGTACAGATGCCTAAAAAAATCTATTTAAGTACAGTAGCAAAATACTGACACTTCATTACTTCCCACCTCTGCCTAAATGTCATTTAAAATGAATAGTATATACATTGTATTACAGTACATGACCAAAAACAAATTAATTTTACACAAAATAAATCTCTATTTTGAATGTCTGCAGTTGCCAGAATTTTAAAATACTTTATGAAAATAAGTCCCAGTGCATTTAGCAGAATGTTAAGGCAGTCATCAGGATGTGCCAGAGGCTGAACTTGTTAAAATATCTGTGAGTGATTGTGATCTACTGAACCTTTAAATCTAATGTTACACTACAAATACAGTTTCATGTTTGTATTGCGTCTGTGCAGTTCTGTGTTACACTGGCCTGACCATAGACCTTTAGACCTCTTCTCAAACTTTCACTTTGCCAGTAATCACCCCTGCATTACACCTCCTCATCATCACACATTCACACTATTCTCACATCGCCACTTCACTCTATTAGACCCAGGGGTGTAGAATTAGAGAGTTTTCCCTTATTCCCTCTACACACAGACTCACTCAGACCAGCGTGGGTGTCAGATGCCTGTCAGAACCAGTGAAAAGAGCTCCAATCATAATTACTACAGCAGCTTTATTAACCTGCTCTGTTGCTTTGCTCTGATTATCTCTGTATAATCACCTCCTACAGGCTGTTTCATCAAAATGCCAAAGGAGGGTTGTGAAAGCTCCCTGCAAGTCTCAACATAGAAAACTTGAATTTCTCCTCATTTCTGAATACAACCCTTATTGCACACACTGTGACTGTTACACACCTCCCATGCAGTATTTAAAGCCTGGTAATTAAAACATTTACGAGTACATAGAGCCACCTAGTGGGTCAGAGTGGCTGCTGCAGTTGATGTGATTTCATGATTATAACCCTTTAGATCAGTGCTTCTCAAATCCGGTCCTCATGGCCCAGTGTCCTGCATGTTTTATTCCCTTCTTCTTTTTTTAATTAAATAAATAAATAATTTAAAATAAATAAATAAGAAATAAAATTAATAAAAAATTATTTTTAAAACACGTACTTTTAGATTTTTTTAAATTAATTTTTTAGTAAAAATAATCTTTCAAAAAATTATTTTAAAAGATTTATTCAATAAAAATGTAATTTAATAAAAATAAATAAAAAATATTTAAATAAATAAAAACATTTTTTATTTAAAAAATGGAATTAATTTAAAAATAATGTAAAATGTAAAAAATTATACTAAATAAAATATATTACATTTTTTAAAATAATAAATAAATATAAAAAATCTTTCTCTCTTACATCACACTTGGAAACCATTAGATCATTATGAGGCTTCTGAAGAGCTTATTATTAATTGAACTTAGGTGTGATAGAAGAGGGAGATATCTAAAACATGCAGGACACTTGGCCACGAGGACCGGATTTGAGAACTACTGCTTTAGATTTATGGCTCAAATTAGATAATTTCCCTCTCACACTGACCAGGAATACAAGCCCTTTTTAGGTTGGAAGTCTCTGATCTCATTTATAACAATACCAAAAGGTCAGGGGCATTATCCAAAGAGAATAAACGCAGACAAGTGAAAGTGAAGAAAAGTGTGGTTGTGAAACATATCATAAATAAATCAAAATGAAGGTTGTGGGAGTACAGAAAAGAAAATAATTTCTCTGTGTGCAGTATCTTACAGTCAACACAGATTATATGCATCATTCCACGGTGATGATCTATAGTTTACAACTTTTAGACCCCCCACAGTTTTAAGACAAAAATATGGTGTTTTGTGGTGGGCTGTACTTTCTACTGTATAATCTTTACCTTATGTCTGAACATGATCTGAGAAATAAGAGCTAGAACATGATGGTCATATTCTAGACCAGGGGTCTCAAACTCATTTTCTTCAGGGGCCACATTCAGCCTTATTTGATCTCCAGTGGGCCGAACCAGTAAAATAATAGCATAGTAACCTATAAATAAATAATTAGATTAAAACATTGTTGTCCCCCCTAATGAAAACATTTAGTTTTATAAAGTATCCAAATGCAACATATGTGAATAACCTGAAAAAAGTGACATTTCATAATGAAAATAAGGGCAATTTTAACAACATTCTGCCTGAACTTATCATTTTTCCATGTTTATTATGGATCAGTTGCACAAAGACACTAAACTCTTCATAACGGAAGCAGAAAATGGTTCTAATTCTACTTAATTTTCTTTAGACAGTTCAAGTCGTTCATATTTGTTCAAATTATTCACATTTTATTGTTACAGGATAGTTTGTAAATGTAAATATTCTACAACGTAATGTTAGTTTTTCCACTAAAACAAAGATAAATATTTGAAGTTATCATCCTTTATATACAGAGAAAAAAACTGAGAAGAAAATAGTCTTTTTTTATGTTATTATGTTCTTCCTCCCAGGGGCCACATTGGAACATTTGGTAGGCCGCATTTGGCACCCTGGGCGCATGTTTGAGACCCCTGTTCTAGACCAAAAATCTATAATTGATCTATTTCATTTATACCTGCTCATATGGAACAGAGTAGAGGTGGAATTAATACTCAATTGCACAGATAAATATCCAATATTTTCACGCATTCATGGTTTACTTTGACCCATCCAGTGGGTATATGCTTTTATTTTTTTATTTTTTCAATTGGAGACTTATGGTGACGTCAGAAAGAGGCAGCACTTATGTTCGTGGAACTGCCTCAGTGTGGAATATGTTTAGTAAAATGTGTGTTAAAAAAGTTAAATGGTATAGTACTGGTGCTTCACCTACTTTGTGGCTGGGATTTTTAGTGGTTTGGATAGAGAACACATGTTGATATATATTAGTACAAGTATTACAGCCTGGCACACTATAGCTCTCCTGTTTAAAATCGATGTATATTGTGCATTGTCTGTGTCTAAATAAATAAATGAAATAAAAATTAAATGGCTGATAACCAATAGTTTGCTTGCATCATGTATTTTTATGCTTCATTTTTAACAACAACAATGCCTGACCAAAAAAACAAATTAAAAACAAAACAAAACAAAACAAAACCAACTTTAAAAAAAACATTTAAAAAGCAAAAAAAAAAAAAAAACCCCAAAAAAGTCTCATGAGACCCAAATGCAGTATTTCTTTGGACCACTTTTTGTTTTGATTACAGGACACATTCACCATCATTCTTATTACCAGGATTATGTGGTGCCACAATACATTTTGCAACATTATTTACACCCATAGTTGCATTAATATTTTGCCTTGTACTGATGATGGGGCAGTCAGACCGCTGTGTAAGTGGGTGTGTTTTTTCTAGCACATCCCCAAATATTCTCAGCAGATTTCAGGTCTGGACTCTATAACCAAACCATGTGTGAAAATGATGTCTCGTGCTCCCCAAACCACTCTTACACAAGCGCAATGAGCCTGTGCAGCCAACTGATGGTTAGAGCTACTCACTCCCTCAGGTTAGATAAGTTGTTGCAGGTGAAACATATTAAAAGTTGCAGTAATTTTCCAATGGAAACCTCTGTTTGCTTGGTTAAATTTAGTTAGGGAATTGTGTAGTACAAATTCAACATTATTTAATATAAGAACTTAACAGAACAGCATTTGGATATTAAAATGTATTTGGATTAAAGTTCACTCTGTTATTTCTCAACACTTCATATCATTTGCACATTTGACTGTGATACATACTTCAGGAAATAAATATTTTTTTGGAATTGCTACAAAACCCTAACCCTTGGACTTGGTTGTATATACATGCATTAAGATTGATTTTGCTGAGAAAACTTGATGCTATAAAAGCAGGGGATGAGAATAAGAGGGGGGGTGGGGGGGTGGATGATATAGAGTAAAGGGTCCAGGTTTAGGTCCAGATTTGTTGGGACTTCAGCCAAAAGCCAATTACAGCCATGGATATTCTTCAAAACTGTCATGAGTGTTGCACATCCTTTGGCTACAAATGGGAATGCAGTGAAAAGAAGGTGAACAGTGACTTATATGGTAAAGAATCAGAATCGTTGTAATGACCAAGCTCACATGTGTCTAATTGTAAATGGTAGAGCGTGACTTGGTCTAGACAAGTGAGAAAACCTCATTCTCATTCACACTGGATGCAAATGAGTTGGCTTAAAACAACACAGAAATGTCCAGTTTGAACCTATTACACCCTATTCCCACGTATGTGCCTCCATGCACTACTGTTGAACGCTTCCAATTTGTGAAAAAAGACTTGCGCTAATGCACAGTTGAGTAAATATTTACCTTTAACAATTCCTATTCTTGCTTCCAAAGCTAATGTGAAAATGTCATATCTACTCTCCCCTAATATTTGATTTGAGCAGAGTAGAGTGGAGAAGTTTACATTTTCTCCAATGAAACAACATGACTTTGATCTGTTGTTTGTATCCAGCACGTTACACACCACAGAGGTCATCAACTGCCTTTGTGGTCATTGTGTGGCTGATTCTCCTCTGTCATTTCGCTTTAAATTGCAGCGTATTATGATGAGCTGAAACAGTGCTTCCTCATTTTTCCATCATCTTGTGGACCCACTGGTCTCCGCCTTAATCTAAACCTTTTAAGTCTGTGTTTGTCTTTCATCTGTCCTCCTTGTCTCCGTACAGTTCACTGACAGCTCTAAGTAACAGCAACAACGTAACTGATTTGATTTAGACAAATGCCATCAGCACAGCTGCCCAGATGAGTGAAAAGATTTATTTTGGCCGGTGAGAGAATGACAAGAAACATTCTGAAAGTCTACGCTGATGTTTTCATGCCATGCCATTATCTTGAGCACTAACAGGAGTGGACTGTCCTTGCCCACATTGTCTTCCAGAGTTAAGGAATGCAGTATGAAGTGCATATAGGCAATCCCCCTGGAGTGTTCACAGAAGAACACACGAATGCGCGCACACAATTAAATTCACACATTGAAAATGAACAGAACTGCAAGCAATTTAGAGTTTGATCTTGGCACTGAGGGGTTTTAATATTTTCTTTTCTTAATTTTTTTTTTTTTTGTTTGAAACAACATGTCAGTCCCAGGAGCGTTTATTCTGCGGTTATAGTGTGAAGTCTAAAACCATGGGATATTTGCCTTGTAACCAAAGGGTTGCAGCACAAAACTTACTGTTCCCTCAAGACTGATAGCAGCATCCCACATGGCCCAGTTGGCCCATTTTGGCTTTGCTACACATGCCTTATTTAGCAAGTCAAATTCACAACAGAAGGAAGTGGATCTGAAATGATTTTAAAATATGACTAAAATATCGTCCACCAAACCCACAGTATTCCTCCTTCAAAGATATATAGCTGCCCCCCATGATAATATCTGAGATGGTACAGTATTTCATTGCAAACAGAGAAACCTTTCCATATTATTGTTTAACATTCCTTTGACAACATCTGAACCTCAGTCGTAAAAATCTGCTCTTCATTTCTCCGTTGTTTCCACTCGGGAGCAGAAGAAAAGCTTTCACGGTAATCTGGCCTGGCGTAAAGACTTTCTGAAGAGGCACTAAGAGACAGCGAGAGGACACAGAAGAAGACAAAGAGCTGGGATCAGTGATTTTAAACATTCTACTGAGTGCAACAGATTAGAAAAGCATGAGTGGGGATGTGGGAGGATGAGAGGAGGTTTTTCCTTCCTGAGGATGTTATATATCAGAGTGTACATATGCAGAGTGATGAGCAGAGGTTACCTGCAGGTTTTAGGTGTTGGTCCTGCCTAAGTGAAGCTCCGTTTGGAAATAAATAGAAGATCCTGTTCCTGAATTGTTCATTTGGGAGAAATAGAATGCAGTTCAAGTTCATGTACATCATGTATATCATGTACATCAATGCCAAATAAGATAGACTTAGCAAAATAGTGCAGGCAAAGGTAGAAAAAGAATATATGTTGTATTCATCATTTTAGAAGTTGCTTGACCAGCTATAGATACCTCTCTCAGTATGTAGTCTGCTTAAAATAATAATTCCATTGCATTATTTGTTAATATTTTGATTGCTTTTGAAACATTGCTAGAATGACTTCTACTCATGTACCATGTGGAATATCTGAAAATGCTAATATTGTTAATTTCTACTGTTTGTCTGTCAGGCATCAGATATTTTATGGTTGCCCACATGATTATTTCAATACTCATTCACTGAAGACTTAAAATTAACACAGTGCACTAGAAAAATCTGCAGACCAGATCAAGATGCTCTTCCAAATGTTTGTGCTCTTACACAGCGTGTGAACACAGACAAAATCCTTCATGTGTCATCATTTTACACAATGAAAGTTAAATATTATTGTGAACTAACACTGGAATAGTGTTTGTTTTTAAGCGGAACCGGACTTTAATTGTTTTACACCAAAATGTGGCACTAATAACCTAACACGTATTTATTGCTTCACACACATGCAGTTTTTAATTCACACTATATACAAGGCACTACCAAATGTAGGCCTTCAACTTATCCTCATTTTCCCTCGCCTTTATTGGTATATTTAAGTTCAAACTCAGGTTTGAGGTTAAGGTTAGACATGGAGCAATGATTATGGGGCTTCAGGAAAATGAAAACATTTGTAAAGGAAACACAAATATTCCAGTGGAAGTGGAAGAACAATCCTTAGTGGAACATACCAAACAAGAATACCAAGCCATATACAGTACACAGTATATTTGTGGTTTACAGATACAGCCAGCTGGCATGCAAATCTTTGGCTGTTATTCTGTCATAATGAAGTGTTTAAGAAAGTTTGTCTGTTCCCGGTGTGTGTGTGTCAAGGCCAAAGACCAACAGTGGATTAAAAGGCCTCAGAGGCACAAACAGATGGTGATCAGTTTCCATAGTTCCCTGGAATCCAGACAAGAGAAAGTGCAGCTCCTGTTTGTCTGGTCATTAACGATTCAGATCAACACAAAAAATAAAATGACTTTCATCTGTGTAGACGGATATGTGTCTTGGCAGATCCTTTGTCCTTCAGGCTGAATGAAAATGCCCTGCAGTCTCATGTACATTGTTGACAAAAACATAATCCCTATATAATTCCTGCGGATGCTTTTACAGCTGCTGCTCTGCAAAAAGACAGCTAATAAATTGGATGATATAGTTCAAGATCAAGGTTAAGAGAGAAGAATCATGTCTTATTAGATGCCACATTATAAACACCATGTCATTAGTCATGCCTACTGCTCTCCTTACTAAATATCAAAAGACATCATCATCTTCCCAATCCTTCACATATGGCTGTGTTTTATGAGTGTGTGTGCGGTGGTCAGGGTGAGGGCCATCCTTCAGCCTGGTTAAACGCTTCCATGCAGTAATTTACAAACCACAACTGGTTGCCCAATTTTGCTAGTGAAAGGAGGACTCGATCAAGGATACCCTGGCCAGGAAGATTGCTCTGGCTGATAGAATAGAAGTTTGCATGCACCTCAACTTACTGCAAATGAATGTCCAGGTGGATGTCAGCATTCCAACACAATCACCTAGAAAAACATGTTGTCATTTTATGTTTTTGCAAAAAACAAGGAAGAAACACTCAACATAATTTAACAGGCAAAGGGTGGTTGAGATGAATGGTGGATCAATAAACGTATGTACTTTCCCTACACAGTATATTCAATAATATGTTAGTAACACAACAATCTTTTCTTGACCTAATTAAAGCTGTATTATTTCCTGAAGCCACATTCTAATGAGATTTGACATGAAGACTTTGTTCTGTGGTGGTATTGTATTTGAGTCTGTTTGTTTGTCAGTAAAGTTATTCAAAAAGTACTAGATCAATTTCCATGACATTTTCAGGAAAGGTGTGAGGTTCTGTTAAGGTTCAGTTGGTAGAGTGGGTCACCCAATGTCCGAGAGGTTGGCAGTTCGTGTCCCGGCTCTGGCTGTCCATAGCTTGAAGTGTCCTTGGGCAAGACACTAAACCCTGACTTAGGCCCCCAGTAGGACTGACAGGACCTTAGAATCCTACTGGTGTGTGTGAATGGGTGAATGTGATGTTAATGTAAAGCACTTTGAGCACCATGAAGGTGGAAAAGCACTATACGAAACAGGGGGATGTGGTGTTTACATGCTTGTCAGTGGTATCTATGCAAATGTTTACCCCTCCTAAAATGGCGGCCAGCGTAACTGTGTTAAGTGCCCCAGATGACGCCAAGCAAATCTATGTATTTTTCACATGAATTTGTATGGGTTCACCGTCTTCACTCTGGTGCTCCCACAGTGACTTACCCCTGACAGTGTCCTGTGAGTCGAGTTCTGGTCCAGTTTTGGTAAAAGTGAAAGTAGTCCTGGCAGGTTTCCTGGGGTCAACAAAATAAAACGTGTGTCTACTCAAAACAATACCTGTTTGAATGACTGATTTATTTGCATAACAAAACCATCACAGCACAAAAACTCACATCTCGTAATTGCTTGGAACTACTTTCCTTCAATAGCGATTAATGCACGTTGTCACTGCTAACAGCTGTGCACCTTAGCAAACTACTTTCATCAGTTGTTTGGCAGTGTTTGCGGCTACTACGAGTAGGTGCACCAATGGACCAATTTCCATGGCATTTTCAGGTAAGGTGTGAATGTGGCCCAGAATAGATCCCATCAAATTTGAGTAAGTGTAGGTCAAAGGTCAAGATCACCAAAAATGTGTTTTTGTAATGATAGGAGATAGGGAAAATCAGGTAAAATGCTTGTTTAAATGTAGTTTTTATTTGAAAATATCGCCATGGGGATCAATAAAGTTTGTGTATCTGTATCTGTATCTGTAACTGTATCTGTATCTGTATCTGTATCTGTATCTGTATCTGTATCTGTAACTGTATCTGTATCTGTAACTGTATCTGTAACTGTATCTGTATCTGTATCTGTATCTGTAACTGTATCTGTATCTGTATCTGTATCTGTATCTGTATCTGTATCTGTATCTGTATCTGTATCTGTATCTGTATCTGTATAGGAACATAATCTCTGAGAAACAGGGCCAAAATCATCATGAAGCACACATATCTATGAGACTTGATATGTTCTTGGGTCACAAACTCTGAGATTATACTATCTGTGGTTTGCAGAAACAAATTCATGCCTTTGCTACTTTGTGGTGACGGGGTTGTTTATCGTCATGTAGGTACATGTTTGGAAAACGGTTGAGGCTGTACTTGGTGTTCAAAGAGACAACTGAAGGTTTTTGTTCAGTGTGTGAGGTAACGTGGGTGAAGTCAAAACATCAAGATTATTTAAAAAACAAAACAAAAAAAACACCACCACCCTACATAAACATCACGTAGCTGCTCGGCTGCAGATCAGCCAAATCTTCTCTGTATTTGTCATATGGTTTCCAACTTTTTAATTCCCAAAACATGAATTTAAATCATGGCAAAACAACAGTAATTGTCTACTGTGTTATGAGAAGTGACATATTTGATGACAGAAATTTAGAAATTATTTATTCTGGCATCTACAAACTTTGTTGATGTAATTAAAAGGGAGCAAACGGTCACTGTGATAAGAATATGACTTTTACGCGATCAATGATAATACAAGCTGTAGGGGATCCTGAGTGTGTGTATTTTGGGGTGAACGCCTGTCACATCTATAAATTTGTTTCCATAGCTGTGTGCTAACAAGCTCTGAGTGACAACAGATGGGCTTTAAGAGTGAACGAAATGCATGATTTATGGGTTAATTTTGAGAAAAAGGTGAATATAATGTACGTTTAAAACGCAATCACTCATTTTCCCATAAAAATGCTTCTTTTTCCTGAAATCCAATGTTCAAAATAGGAAAATAACAATGTGAAATGACTTTTTAAGATCTTGTGTGTTTCTTCATGTGGTCAGTATGCATCATATAAGCAGAGGCAAACAGAGTGGCCAATGCAGGCGGAGCTGGACCGCTGAGAGAAGATAGATGAGAGTGCAGCCACTGTCAGAGTGACGTGTTTTGCCCAGAGTGGGGATAGATGTGTTGCTTGTGGATTGGTTTCCTGTCACTCCTGCCTAACCTTTCGTCGATCCCTGTTTAACCTGTGACCTTATTTGACCACACAGAAGCGCTCTATCAGCAGGGTCATGGTTGCTCTTTAAACCTCCAGCTTTAGTGTTGTTAATCCAAGACCGTCCTTAACACTCAACAGCTTTCCTGTGACCTCGTCATCATGGGTCATACAGGCTTGGGTCAGTTGCTATGGTAACAAAAGTTCATAGTAGGGTAATGAATTAAACATATATGTAATCCAAATATTCAATATTTTGGTGCAGAAATGGTCAGAACTATCAAATGAGAAGATGAAGTGAGAAATTGATCAAGAGGTGAAAGAGAAAAGGATCAATTTCCATGATTGGTGGAAGGTTAAAGTTGAGGTCACTGGGATTTCATACCATAGAGTGCTGGAAAAGTGAGAAATGACAAAGCTCTTATTTTTAGGATATTGGTGAGCATGAGAGGGCGGAAAAGGTGAGAGATCCCCAGAGTCCCTTTTCAGCCAGAATCATTTGTCTAAATGCAGAAACTCAGCACACTCATAAGTCATGGCTGAACCATGTTTGTACTTATCAACTGCAGCAACAAAGACTTTAACAAGTCCTCAATACAAAGGGAATATAAATGTAAAGAAACATGTTGCTCACAAAACACCAGTAATAATTCTATTCTAATTCTAATTCTTTCAGTTTATCACTATGAGGTGGATTTGGTAAGTGTTATTCACTTGGGATGTATGATATTACCTAAGAGCTAATTTAGTTTCATTACAGTGAAAGAAAAATAAAAGTAAAATTACTTGTTCAACCATAACTTATTCCAGGGCCTTTAGTCTGATTAGAATAACTCTGGTTTTCATCCAAAGAGATGTGGTTTCTCTTGTTACATGTTCCTATAATTGCATATTTCATCACCTCTTGGAATTGAGATGCACAAAAAAAAAACAAAAAAACTCCGTATTCCCAGAAATCAAACAGCTGTTTTTCAGGCAGTGTGAACACCTGATGGCTTTATTGTTTGTCCTTCCTATAACCTGCACTTTCCAGGTTTAGGGTCAAATGGTGTTGTTTGATCCACCAGAGCTGTTAACCCTTGCATCTGCATCCATCATTGTTTTAACCTGACTGCAAGCCAAGAGCAGTAAACAAGTCTTAAGGTCAATAGGTATAAAGACTGAAATTCAGCTGGTCACCCATGTTTTAATTGTAGAGTCAGATAAGGTCTGAACATGTTCAAACTTATAACAAACATGCTTTATGGTCACTTGTGTTTTTTGCCCCTATTATGAAAGTGTAAAAACAATGATATTTATACAAATTTGATGGAGTAATTTAATTGTGCAGATGCCAGAAACATAATCAGTATGTGTTCACAGAAATAACATTTCATCTTACTCAGATTTCTGACCATTTTCCTTATATATTACTTGCTATGACCATGTTAATCCAGCTTCATTTAACCCCCAAATACCACACTCTAACAAAAATGTAATGATTAGCAGGTCAGTTATGCCTGACATTGCACAAATTTCATGGTTATTTTATTTGATGGTTGTCGCACTATGATATATCCGTACACTCCTGACCCTTGACACCGTGGCCTCTGGCGACCGCACACAACCTGTGAATGAATGATCCAGGCACGAAGTGTGTTTGCAGCAGGGGGTTTACGGACAGCAGCCAAAAGCCCTTGCACACACCGCTCCAGGAGACTTCATTTCAACATGGAATAATGCATTATATACCTGACTTCTTTTCCTATTCATTATTATATGCAATAATAATGTACACACTCAGACATATGGTGACAGAGTTCATTGTTAATAAATCACTGAAAACATGCAAATAAAATGAAACGTACAATGGTTTTTGTTTGTTTTACCTAACATGCTTTAATTTCAACACTTAAACACACACGTAGCAAAAGCACATAGTCTCAAAATCTCCTTTCTCAGACATGTGCCAGGTCTGTGCTAACTGATGCAGAGGTCATGGTTTCTCTTATAAAAACACATGTGCTAATTGGTATATGCATCATGCCATTTATCAAAAGAGTGGGAGAAAACTAAAAAACATATGTGCAAAACAAAATCGTGTGTTTTTTTCACGTCAGTACAATAACTGGATTCTTTTTTAGTTATTTCCTACAAGAAAAAGCTTATCTACAATAAAACATAACAATTAATGGTCTGATTGAAGGAAAGCCATTGAACAAGTTCACTATTTTACGTCACCATCATAAATGGTCGTTTGCCTGTGTTTACTTTCTCTGTTGAACAAATAAAATGATTGGTTCATAATAGCTGTAATAGCTTACCTGATTACTCTCTACAGAAATCTGCGTCATAGTTCATGTACTAACTGAATGACTGGCATGAGGGGGCTTTGGAAAAAAAAAAACTGATAAGACAAATCGTACATGTGTGTATAATATAAGTCATTTAATCACTTGAATCTGCACCTGGTTTATTTTTTTCTTTACAGTGCAACTGTTTCACTCATGTTGCCCTCAAAAGTTTGTACGCTTGATGTACACCATCAACCACGCTTGACAAAGACCAAATACTCAGAGGGGCAAACAAGTCTTTTTTTTTTTAGGTGAAAAAGAGCAGATTTGTTTCACAAATTGACTCTGTGTTTGAGATGTTTCCCTAAGGACAACATGAAACAAGCCTGACCACAGTCTAAACAAATGCCAGACAGATAAACCCGCAGTGAACATCTCTCAATGACAAAAAGACACACAAATGCAAACACCATGTACATATAGAAGGACTGAAGGGTTCAAATGAGTGGAGAGAACTCACACTCTCCATCAGAACAGACTCAAACTCAGAGATACACACTTTAGTTTCATTGTCTAGATTATTTTATTTTGTATATATGGTATTGAATTTCCCAACTTGGTAGGAATGTCATTTCCAAATAATGTAAACAATTTAGTCACGGCAAAAATGTTTTAGAATGAATAAATAAACATATAACATCACATCAGCCCAGTTTAGAAATAGGTGATGCTTCATGCTAAGGTCCATGTGTCTGGTATTAAAAGGTGAAACAGCAGTAATACCATATTAGGAAAATATTCCAATATCATTAAAAAATATGCCAGTATCATTAGAAACGTATATATTTGAATTATGAAAACATGTAATTTGTCATTGTGCAGTAAAATGTTAGCATTTAACTTTGTATGTGATGCTACAGATTACTTTTCTAGATGTTTAATATGCATGTTGCATTATACTGTTGTACAGGTTTAAAACTGAGCTGATTTTAACCACTGTATTTACTGTTAAGTAGCAATAAAGTGATTCATTCTATTATACAAGTTGAATAGTGTATATATTTTTGTGATTCTCTTAGAGAGATTTTTATGAACGTCAAATGGATTTTATTGATGTTATCAACATGCAGGGAATGTACTGATAACAAAAGCTTTGTGATGTTGATTAACAAGACTAGATTATAAATTAACAATCAACATTTCTATATTTTAATACACATGTTAATATGTTCTAAAAAGGCCATGATAGACTGACCAACCCTTATTATAAGGATCCTCTCATGAAGTGTTCCTCCCAAAAAATGCAGTGTGTTTTTAAATGTATAATTATTCATGTGTTTTTACTCCATATAGCAGTGCTTTCCTTTTCCAAAATGGTAAAACCAAAGGATCAAGGTGCCATGAATGTTTTCTTAGTTGTAAACTAACAATGGTTTCATTCTAGCGACATGAGGAGACCCCAGCATTTCTTTCAGGAAGCCCAGCATAAATCTTTCATCTGGGGACTGAGCTGGAGCTGCTGGAAGGTCCATTTAACCACCGTGAAGCCCAATGCGGTGGTTGTCCGTTTAGGGCTGAGGTGTGATTTCCAAACTGATGCATGTGTGTTAAATCTGCCTCTGAGAGAGTTTTTTTTTCTAAAAGAACATGTTAGATTTTGGCTAGATAAAACAGCCTCGAGCTGTCTATTCAAGTCATAACTGTTTGAGTGCAGTGCTCAGTGGTGAATGTGTTTTCAGGAGGTGTGTGTGTATGTGTGTGTGTGTGTGAGGGGGGGGGGGGGCAGGAAACCAGTCTAATCCATCAGGATCCGTCCATTAAGCCCCAGACAGATTCAATTAAAGGAAAAAAATAATTACTCCTACTTCAATAACAGACAGCAACAAAACAATACAGTCTCAGATACTTAACCACTCACTGAATGACATCAAGGCAAACATGACGAATTTTAAGTTCAATAACTGTGTTGCATTCCACATTTCTTCTTGCAAAGCAGGCAGGAGTGTCCCGCATGGTGATCGGAATTTCACGGATGAAAATATAAGGCAAGTCTCCTCAACAGAAAACAAATGCTGCTCTCTGTGCTTGTTAAGCGTTGAAAATATCTTCCTCAACCCGAACTGAAGTAGAATGTTAATAGGTTTCAAATTAACATTGTTTAGTTGTCCAAATACGTCTCCATCTTTCCACGTAGCTCAGAGCAGCTGTGCAAATATGAATGATTTACCCACAGGGAGTATAAGTTTCATTTCATACAAGAGCCTTGTGGCAGGCATCAGCAGACAAACCAACGCAGATACCGAGTTCAAAAGTAGACGTAAGATGCATATATAGGGACACCTAATATATCATGACAATAGATAGTGCCACAGTTCCAGACATAGAACCAGTAGGCTCTGTAATGTATTCCAGAAATAGCTGCCTTGCCTTCACACACAATAACAAGAAAACCCTTTGCTTATTTTGGAATAAGATGAGAGAGATTCAGATATGGTAATGAAGGAATGATATCTGTATTTCTTTAGCGAATGCATGCCTGGAGCATTGAATGACAGCTGCAGCAGGATGATGGTTCATTGGAAAACCTTGAAGAGAATATTTTCATAGTCTAATTTATGCTTTAAATAGTTGCAAATCCAAAATGATCTATAGTTAAGACACATTACCATGGCAGACATTTGCAAAAAACAGACACCCCTTAATTGTTATGTTCGAGCGAGGCCTGTAGCTCTGGTTTGAAAAGCTGTATTCCTGCTCAGTGTGGCCAACAAACCATTCAACCATGCATCTTCTGTATCCTTTCATTACCACTCACACAGAGGGTCACAGAGTCGGGCCTGCAATATAATATCAAATCAGTTCCTTTTAACTCTTTTATAACCAGTAGAGGTGTTGAAATGTGACAAATTTAAAGCAGCCTCTATTCCCTCTTCCTTCACTGACTTCAATTATGTTATCAGGAATTATATGGTTCTAGATAGCGCCTTTAAAACCCAGACACTTTCCAGAACCCCCCTGTGGGTTCTGAGGTCTGCAGGAAATAAAAGGGTCACTTGGCGCTCTACTACTCCACCCTGAAAACAAGACTTCCCTTATCAAAAATCACAGTGTGACACAGACCTGTTAAACAACTTCACCTGATAACACCTGATTAAGAATAAACCAAGAAGGAACGGGGGTTTGCAAGAAGAGTTTGCAAGTGACAGTAAAATATAACAAGGAAGAGATGCTTCAATGAGGGAAATTAACACAGTTGTTATTATCTCCTGAACAGTAATCTTGTAAAATCTCTCTTCCAGGTGTTAAAGGTACTAGCACAGTGTATTGATTGCATCCTATGTCACTGAAAACCCATCCAGTGAACAAAAACTATCTTCTGATTTTGGTCCTCAGTGTGGTTTACTATGGCGTATGGCATGTGAGCCTGCTGTGATTGTTGGGAAGGTCTGGAAAGTAGACAGCTTTAATGTGTGTATGTTCACCACAGGGATTCTTGTAGTAAACTCTCACCATCATCACTGGGCCACAGTGTTACAGCCCAGTTAGATTTACCCAGAAACCCTTTTAAGTATGATGGCCATGCGATTCAGCAGAGTGTGTGTGTGTCATGTACAGTAAATACAAAAAACATGCCTTTCTCTAGTGCTCATTGTCACATAATAAATGTCATTGTTGCGAATAAAAATGAAGAGTTAGCTCTCTAAAAGGAAAGGAAAACGGTAGAAGTTTGCTACACTGATTGGTTTCTGTACTTTTATTCACCGTGTCTTCCTTAATGAGATTCATGTGAAAGTTGCATTAGCTGAATAGCTGCCATACAGACTAACAGACATTCAGTTCCAGCCCAAACCAGCTCACATTTCAACCGTTAGCCAACATCTGAACAGCAGATTATCACAGCTTCTTGACCATTATGCACTTCTTCAATGGTCTTGATTCCCTGTTAATGGCACCCATACATTTGTTAAGCAAGGAATTGAAAGACCTGATTGCAAAGAACGAAGAAAAGAGAGAGCCTTATTTCACATTCACCTCTTGAAACCTTTTCACTACACATACAGCTCCCAGACACAAAGCAGCTTTTGTCTGGAGAGTCTAGGGTTAAACCAGTTTTATTAGAGCAGGCAAGGCCTCTGAGAAACTTCACATAAAGATAAACTTATATTTTATTTAAAATAGCGTACCTCTTTTCATTGTTCTTTGATAATTTACCGTCTTCTCTCCATTGTTAATCCCAGTGACCTCTTGTCTTGTAAAATGGTAAATAAACAGTAAAATAGAACATGAAAAAAGCTTCAACGTGAAATAAAAAAGGCAGAAAAACTCTTGTAAATAAACTAACAATATCATTCATTGATTTTTTGACCCTGCTTTATCCTCACTAGGGTTGTGGGGGTCACTGCACCCTATTCCTTATGGGCGTAGGTGGGGTGCACCCTGGACATGTCACCAGATATAGAGACAAAACAATCACTCTCACATTCACATCTATGGGGAATTTAGAGTAACTGATTAACCTATCAGTGGATGTATTTAGATGGTGCGAGGAAGCAGGAGCAAGTTTGTACATGATTTTTAGATGTTTAATCCTAACTCTCATCCTTTTTTTTTTTTTTTTTTTTTACATATACTTGAGTTAATTGAATCTTTCTTTTTCTTCATTTCATTTGGTCCAGCTATAGTTTACACACCTATCTTTAATATAATTTTGTTCTCTTTTGTTTTTTTTTTGCTAAGCATTTTTTTTACTTCATAATTTCACAAAATAGTATTATTAGTCTTAATGAACATCATACAAAATTTCTTTTTATATTTTTAAACTGGCTTTAAAAAATGGGATATTCATAGAAAAATGGAAAATTCAATATTTTGTACTTTTGAACTATCTTTGATTGAAATGATTGTTCATAGATTTTTTTTTTCAGATTTTCAGGAGTAGATACATGATGTATTTAAACCATAGTTATATATTAGTCAAATTTCAACTTAAATTGCCATTCCTGTTTCTGAGATTTTACCTAGTGAAGTATACATAAATTCTTCCACACTGTATTATTTATATCTCATATCACCGCACTATTTTGGTGTCAAAGTATTTTATGAAAATATAATATAAAATATTCTGATATGTGAAATAATAATAATAAAAAAAAATCAAATAAATTTTACATTCATGTTTATGCATGTGCTACTGTAAAATTAAGTAGATATCTTTACCCATTCTATATTATTTGGAGTATAAATCACTTCATGTTTGATAGAGACTGACATGTAAACCTTTGTAAAGATACATCAAAAATCTATTTGACACAACTTATATTTGGATTTGTTAATAGTATTTAATTCTTTTTTATTTTAAGTAAAAACATAATTGCTTTATGTTTAAAAATGTATTGTTTATTTTACGTGGTTTTTTTTTATACTATAAACATTATTTTCTGTATGTCTGGAGCAAATCAGAAAGGGTTAGTCAGGCACATTTTCTGAAATTCGGGTGAAATGAGTT
Source organism: Siphamia tubifer (assembly GCA_020466265.1). Taxonomy (NCBI): domain Eukaryota; kingdom Metazoa; phylum Chordata; class Actinopteri; order Kurtiformes; family Apogonidae; genus Siphamia; species Siphamia tubifer. Next base: position 18,982,033 of record CM035797.1, on the reverse strand, counting down.
GGGTTTAATAAACACTGGAAAAATGTCCTTCCAAACCTACATGTTCAGGTTATTTTCCCAAGATCTGAAACACATATACCCCCAAGTATAAATGAAAGGGTTCTTTTTTTTTCCATTTCTTTTGGTCAATTTTAGCAGGAAAATATATAAATATGGCTTTAGAACTAATAAGTGCAATAGAGCCATAGAAAAAGTAGTTGCATTCAGGGAAAAACATTCAAACTTTCATGTGTGAATCTCTGATTTGATGCCAGTGAAAATTCTCTGTTTTCAACTAGAAATACAGTTGTTATTGATTTACTCATTTTGCATTTTCTCTTTTCAATCCATCCAAAAATATTGATTTCATTGAGCTTTACCCATGCCTCAAGCCCAATAACATCACATATAATAACAATAAGTTAAATTTATGCACAAATCGCAATTTATTTGAGTGTATGTTATTGAATATAAACATTTATGATGAAGCACAGAAGCTTGAGAATTGGATCCTTGTGTGGCTGAAAATGGTGAGAAATGTTATCTATTATATTAGTGCTAATATAATCAAATTTTAGTCTTTACTCCAAACATAATTCTATCCTCGAATCATACTGAAATAAAATAGATCCTCTTTTCGTACTCACATGGTCCTCATTAAGAAAATAGAACACATAGCACACATGAACCATATACTTTTTACAGATGTGATCTTTCTATTTCTGCTGAAAGGGACCATGACAGGAGTGTGAAGTCACTGTGTCTGGAAAACAGAAGGAAGAGAGGAGAGGAGAGAAGAGGAGGTGAGAGGAGAGGAGAGGACAGGAGATGAGAGGAGAGAAGGTGAGAGGAGAGGAGAGGAGAGGAGAGGAGAGGAGAGGAGAGGAGAGGAGAGGAGAGGAGAGGAGAGGAGAGGAGAGGAGAGGAGAGGAGAGGAGAGGAGAGGAGAGGAGAGGAGAGGAGAGGAGGGGAGGTGAGAGGAGAGGACAGGAGATGAGAGGAGAGGAGAGGAGAGGAGGGGAGAGGAAGGGAGGGGAGGTGAGAGGAGAGGATAGGAGAGGAGAGGAGAGGAGAGGAGAGGAGAGGAGAGGAGAGGAGAGGAGAGGAGAGGAGAGGAGAGGAGAGGAGAGGAGAGGAGAGGAGAGGAGAGGAGAGGAGAGGAGAGGAGGGGCGGGGAGGGGAGGGGAGGGGAGAGGAGAGGAGAGGAGAGGAGAGGAGAGGAGAGGAGAGGAGAGGAGAGGAGAGGAGAGGAGGGGAGAGGAGGGGAGAGGAGAGGAGGGGAGAGGAGGGGAGAGGAGAGGACGGGAGGGGAGGTGAGAGGAGAGGACAGGAGATGAGAGGAGAGGAGGGGAGGGGAGGGGAGGGGAGGGGAGGGGAGGGGAGGGGAGGGGAGGGGAGGGGAGGGGAGAGGAGAGGAGAGGAGAGGAGAGGAGAGGACAGGAGAGGAGAGGACAGGAGAGGAGAGGACAGGAGATGAGAGGAGAGGAGAGGAGAGGAGAGGAGGGGAGAGGAAGGGAGGGGAGAGGACAGGAGGGGAGGTGAGAGGAGAGGACAGGAGGGGAGGGGAGGGGAGGGGAGGGGAGGGGAGGGGAGGGGAGGGGAGGGGAGGGGAGGGGAGGGGAGAGGAGAGGAGGGGAGGTGAGAGGAGACGAGAGGAGAGGAGAAGAGAGGAGAGGAGGGGAGAGGAGAGGAGGGGAGAGGAGAGGAGAGGAGGGGAGGGGAGGGGAGGGGAGGGGAGAGGAGAGGAGGGGAGGTGAGAGGAGACGAGAGGAGAGGAGAAGAGAGGAGAGGAGGGGAGAGGAGAGGAGGGGAGAGGAGAGGAGGGGAGAGGAGAGGAGAGGAGGGGAGGGGAGGGGAGAGAGGAGAGACACTGAGAAGAAATGAATAAAGGAAGAAAAAGGAGAGGAGAAATGAAAAATTGATAAATGAAATTAGGAGAAAAAAGGAAAGTAGGAACAAGAGAAGGAAAGGATAATTATGGTGAGGAGAAATGATGATAAAAAAGAATAAATAAGGGGGAAAGAGGAGAAAAGAAAGAAGGAAACCAGTAGAGAATAAATTATTATAGAGGAAAAGGAGAAATTAATGGAAGAAAAACAAGGAAAGTAGAAACAAGGAGAGCAGAGGATAAATATGGTGAGGAGAAATAAGGAAGAAGGAGGAGAAGAGAAACAAGGAGTGGAGAGAAAAGTAGAGAAGATGTATAGAAGAAGGAGAAGAAGGAGAGGAGAAAATAAATGTGGTGAGGATAAATGATGAAAGGAGAAATAAGGGGGGAGTAGGAGAAAAGAAAGAAGGAAAGAAGGAATGGAGAAACAAATAGAGAAGAAATAAATAGAAGAAAAACAAGAAAGGAGAAATGAATGGAAATGAAAGGAGACAAATAGAAAGTAGGACAATTAACCTCACTCTATTAGTTCTGTTTCTTCCATCACTGAAAAATAGCCTGTCGCACCTTTGGCAACGAAACAGCAGAACACCAAATCCTGTTCATGAGAACCCTTTGGAACAGTTCCACTGTGGGTTTAGAGACAAAAACTGAAATTTGGCCATTTTTCATCTGTCATTTTGTTCTCTGAGGTAAAGGAACAAACAGATTTTATTTCACCACCACTAAAAAGCCATTTAGTGGTGGTTCCTCAAAGCTTGGACAATAATACTGAAGCTATTCCTGCTGTGACAGAAACAAATGAACCTAATGGAAGTTTCAAAGTGTCCCCAGGAATTCATCACAGTGTTTGGTATCACCTGCCTGAATGAGTGGAACTGCGATGTAGTGTGTGAGCCTGTCAGGTGTGTGTGTGTGTGTGTGGCATTGTTTGACCTTTAGGCCTGTGCAAAAATGATCAGGCTTGTTCAAATGTTCAGGCCACATGTGGAGGAAGGTGAAAAGGCCACTCAGTGGTTGATGCGGTTACTTCAAAGACCACATAATTGGACAACAAATATGGACATATGCAAGTGTATACGTGTGTGGACAAGTAGGACTTATGAGGATGTAAATTTGAATTGGCAAAATGTAGGTTATGTAAATCATTCAATTTGAGGGTTAAGGTATTGGTCAGGGTTTAAGTGGAAATTATCTCTATAAAACTTTCTATATAGTCAAGTAAAAAGTTTGGCCTCACCTGGTTTTTCATTATTTTAATGACTATTTAAATTCTAGATTCTCACTGAAGGCATCAAAACTATGAATGAACACACATGGAATTAATGCAGTTTTAAAAAGCGTTTTTAGATTTTAGATTCTTCACAAGAGTCATATTTTGTTTTTATTATTGTTCCTAGTGATGTTAAGCACTTGTTGGCCATCTGTGGTCCATTAAGTGAAATAGAATAGAATAGAATAGAATAGAATAGAATAGAATAGAATAGAATAGAATAGAAGTTTGTGCAGGACACATGGGAAAATGAGAAGATGAGTCTAATATTTTGACTGGTAGGATGCACTACCACTTAAAATTTAATAGAAACAATACAAGTGATGTATATAAGATAAAATAAAAATAAAAATGTGTATATTTTCTTCTCATATATATGTATGTACCCTATAGAAAGTATTGGTCCAACTTCTAAAAATTGAAAATTCGACTCATCATAACAGGTAATTTATTTTATCATCTTTGCTTTGTTAATATTTCATATTACTTATGCATTAGAATAAAATATTAAATGAACATAACTTTTATAGACATAATTTCATCCTCACAACATCATGACTTTTATTTATTTTTATTATAAATTACCAGCAGCAGATACTACATACTACATGTTTAGTTGTGTTCTGTTTTGTAATCATATCCTGCTGTAATACTTTTTAAAAATAATTACACAGTTTATTAATTTAAAGTAATGCCATCCACACAGTAGAAGTAACATAATAAACTTGTCTACTCAGGAGGGAAAAAAAAGGAAAGCAAGTGGGTGCTGACCAGAGAAAATTAAGATTTCTCCACGTTTTACTCTAACAGCTCTCGATTAAGACAGCAAGATATTTTATCGCAGGTGAAGAGGCCTTTTAGTTTTGAGTGAAGATGAAGATCACTTTATTCTAACACATATATTTTACTCCACTAAAGACCGTGAATTCCAGAGTGGAAACACCAATCAGATCAGAAGCTGTTGCTGAATTATGGTTTTAGGGGGAATGTGCAGAGGATGAATTTAGTGGTCTCAGACTCATTTTGCATAGTCTAACCTCCCAGAAGAGTCGGTCCTCTCCCTCTTCCTCCCTCTCTGCTACACCTCCACGCTGTGGTGAGTTAATAAGGAACAGAACATGGTTACAGTCGCTAATCAAAGCCAGCTCTGGATCCAGACCTTAAGTTGGCTGCTCATTTTTCTTGCTAACCTCATGTTACTTTGTCTTTCCTCGACATCATCTGTACCATTCCTCTGCAGCCATCTTCTCCAATCCCCTCTCTTTACCTATTACTGTGCTTCCTGTTTGCTCAGTCTTTTCCTTTGTATCCCATGTTCATTTGTCATCCACTCTGCTTCTCACAGACCATTGATGAGGTGTATATTGTTTGCTGATAGTAGGAGGCCTCAGTGATCACATGGTCCATTTACAGCAGCAGGAGATGAGGTGAATATCCCACCAACCAGACGCTATGTCAACCATGTTGTACAGTGGGAAAACAAAGGAATTTCAAGAAAGTAACAAAGCTTTGTTTCCAGGAAATTACTCATTTTTTCCCCTAAACAAAAAATAATCTTGTCAAGTGTGTTTTTCATTAGAGAAATAATCTCATTTTCAGAAAATATATCTAACTTTATCTTAATTAATAAGATATTCTAGATAAGATTAAGCCAGATTTAACCAGTGACAAAGAATGTATAATACTGGAGTAGTGGAATGAGATTGTTTTTCTTATTTAAGTGTGAGATCAGTTGCATTATTTCTCACATTAAAAATATTAAGTCAGTGTAAAAAAAACAAAAAACTGTGTCTCAGTGCATTTGAGAAGCACAACTTGTTCTGATTTTGTTATTATTGTGTTGTCTAAATAACAGTCTAAAAACGTCTCGTTCAGCTGCTACCCTACAATTGTAGTTTGAAAGACATCTCGGCAAGTAAAAATTGTTTACCCCACTGGCGGAATTTTTTCATAATCCAAAATGATTTGTTTATATTCAGGAATAATGTTCTTCTTTTTAGTGGAACTATTTTTGCTATCTGTTTTTGCAGTTGTTATTTAAGACGCAGCATTACAGCCCCAGCGCTCAGTTTATGTCATACAATTCAGTTTGTTTATCATAAATCAGTTTTCATATACATGCATATTTGTGTTTCTATGTTAGTGTATATGTATGTCTAAATGCATGCGTCTATGCGATTGCATTCTCCGGCCATGCAAGTGGATATGTGTACATAATCTCCTTCATGTTCATTTATGCCTTTGTGAAAAATTACCCTGTGTTTCACAGCTGGGGAATTGCTTCAAAGGATGAATAGCATGTAACAATATCTTGTATTTGTCCATGTGAAAGGGGACAAGATACTCTGTCTTCTCTTCGCTGCTGGTGCCGTTTCCTCGCTCTGATTAATAGACTTTTGATTGCTGCCACAGACCTGTGCCCATGTATACATAACTGCATGGCTGCTTACTATTATGGGTTGCAAAGTTACACATTATAGCCCACATAAAAGTGTAAAGATGAATCACTATGATTGACAGCTGTAGCTTTAATTCCCCTATTAAATGCTTCTTAAGTGTTTTATGTTGTGACCTGGGCATGGAAAAGCAGTAAAGACACAGCAGCTGTGATGTTACAGCTCAGTGGACAACTGAGAATAGAACGACCTAAAGGGGGGGGTTGTTGAAAAGAGGAGGGGGAAAAGGGAAAGGCTAAATTAAGGGAAAGTGCTTTCTTTACAATTATGCTATGAGTCCACAGTGATTAATCAGTTGAGATAATATTACATGTCTGGAGCAATTAGCAGATTTATGCACACACAATCACAGTGCTGTAACTATAATCATTTGTATTGGCATAGAATAATGATTTTTAGTCCAGATAAAATCTGCATTTTGACTCGTTTTTTTTTTTTTTTTTTCATATATCAAACACATTAGTGCTTATTGATTTATTTTTAAAAAAAATCCTCCCACACTTTTCATTAGATTTTGATAGATTTGTCTCATGAATTCCAAAATATAAAAGCATCTCACTGTAGGAATGTATTTAGATATTTTAGATGCCCGCTGTCAGAATAAATAAAAAATGCTTTTTAATACTGCTTATATAGCTCCATATTTTTTATTGTTTCAGACAGCACATGTATTATTATTGTTGCAGTGAGTTACTGAATATGTATAACTGTTCCCTGCAGCCAAAGGAAGAGCCAAGATGTTTTTCTGCATGAGAGGGAAATTATGGAAAAAGTTGTGGTGAGTGAACAAATATCTTTTGTGTTTATATTCCTTGTCGTCTGTCCGACAGTGAAAAATACTGTGGATATAAACACTAATAAATGTCACCAACCTGGCTTTTATTTTGTGATACATGATTACAAATTAAATTGCATATTTTCTGAGTGAAGGATTTATTTTTCTGAACTCCTTGGTGATTTATGTGCATGGAGTTCAGCTGTTTTTGGCGCTTACTCACCTGTTTCAGCATCTCTCACAACACGCAAGCATTACATGGACACATACCAGCCTGATGGACAGAGACAATTAATGTAGAGGATAAAGCTTGTGTTGTCTGACACACAAAAGTGAATGAATAATGAAATATTAACAAGCTCCATGTGTCTTGATGAATTTTTATCACACAAATGGATCAGGTTTAAGGAATAGCCAGGATGAGTGCTGTGACTAATGTACGAGCCAAAGACCCTAAAAGGAACAGAGGAATGAAGGGAGAAAAAGATTGTGTGTCAGTGCCTTTGTCAGGGATTAAACATGTGGTTGTGACATGAGGCATATTGTTTGTGTTGTGGTTTGCAGTTTCAGTGACAAAATAAACTGCAGGAGTTTATGCTTGTGAGAAAAAGTGACTTTGCATATGTGAATCTGTCCTGGTATTCGAGTGGGTGTTTAAGTACAGTCGCAATTTACTAACACACTCTTAACCACATTGTCATATATATATGTATATATATATATATATATATATATATATATATACATATGTATATATGAAGAGTTCATTTGCAAAAACAGATAACTCCATTTTTCGTTTTTTTCAGAAAATTGCATTTTTTACTCTACATTCTAGGTAATACTCATTGATTTGATATATTATTTATTCATAATATATCAAATAAATCAGTATTATTTGTGGAATGTAGAGTACAAAAATGACATTTTGTGAAAAAAAAGAAAAATGGAGTTATCTGTTTTTGCAAATGAACTCTTCATATATATATATATATATATATATATATATATATATATATATATATATATATATATATGCAGATTGATGGTTTGCTGCAGGATTGGAAGCTTCTGCAAAAGCTGCTGTTTCAATCTGCCTTCAGGATGAGACCAACTACAAGATTGCACCACATGTACAGTATATGAACCAAGCTTCATTTTTTTTTTTACATTCATCTTTGTATTCATTCTAAAACATTGTCAAAGTAAATCAGAGATATCTAACTGGAAAAGGAGAAAGTGATGACATCTTGGCAAAGAATCAGGACAATACTGTATAGCTCATAGCAATAGCATTCTTTCGCGTTACAAAAAACGTATCTTGATAGATGCATGACAGCACTCTGTAATAAATCACCATTCTTGACTTCAAAAAGCCAATTCAGCAGTGTTACCATGAACCTTAATGTGTCTCTGGGCAGCTCTTCGACCTCCTCCTGGGCAACATCACAGAGGCAGCTGAAGAGTTTTTGTTCCCGTGGTTGGACAGCACCAGGTGTCAAAGTCTATGGATCAACCACTAGTTATACCAGCTGGAGCTCATGCAGTTCATTCTGGCATAAAATCACAGCTGAAACCATAAAAACTAGCACTAGTGACATTCACTTTAAACACGACTTTATGACCTAAAGTAAATGTTCTTTTTTGAGGAAAAGTGAAAAAAAAAACCCCAAAAAACACACCTTTCATTGTAATGCAAAAAACTCACTGTGCTGTTTGACATCTGCATGACTTTTCACTGTCCAAACATAGCTTCAGCGTTAGATTTTTGCCTGAAGAGAATATTATTTTGTGTGCAGCTAGCACAAGAAACATGTGTGCTCTGTGGTAATAATTAAACTATTGATTAAAGTGCTTATGTGACGACAACATCATGACACAAAAAGGCTTTTGTGTGGTTCAGGACAATACAGAACATCAAAACTTGCCACTGATTATATCTTTAATTATTTAACAAGAGAAAAAAGGAAGAACTAATTACGGAGGGCATCATGTGAACTCTGGGGATAATGCCAACTAAGAAAAACACCAAAATATGAAAACTGTTCCTGAAAACAGGAACACTGTATTATATTCAGCAACTGATCATTAGAAGAGATAAAATGAGGCAGGAAATTTCCGCTGTGGGAGCATTGGGAAGATCTTGAAGTGGTTGAAAAGCTCATGTCAGAAGCATTGTTTCTCCTTTAATTCAGCATCTATGGATAAAGACTTTGTTGACAGGCTATTGAGGTGGTCCATATGGTGGTGTGAAGGTGCAGGGCTTGTGACACTAGAGGATGTGGAGCAAACCAGACAAAGGCTCAGCCAGCAGCCTCAGACTCATGGAGCCTCAATGGAGCAGCAGATCCCCCACTGGACCAGTTGCCTGTATTTTCTCAAACCAGAGTCTGATCTGTGGAAAGCAACAAATCTACCATAATACGTTCAGCCATCCATACTGCTGCCTCCTGGGTCAAGTAGTCTGTCTTTGAGGGTGAATAGGACGTCAGGAATGTTGAACAATCAGCTAGGACGTGACAGATTTATATTTTCAACTCACCTTTGACAGGATGTATTTTGTGGATGCTGTGAATGAACAGCTTGATTTTGTGTGGATGTCATATAACCTACTCATTCTTTTTTTTTTATACTGTTGCTATTATACATTTCTACAGTTTGTGCAATATATGTCATATTAACATTTGTAGATATCTTAACTGGAGTGTTTTGAAAGTATAATATATTGTTAAATAAATAAGAAACTTAAAGAATTTTTTTAACTTATAATAATAGAATATAATGGTGTTTTTTTTTTTAACTGTTTTGCCATCCTTTGATATCAGGGTGTACACTGATTTCTATGCAGATTATGTCAGAATCCTTGTGTTATCTCCATAGAAATCCAAAATGCCTCATCATCTCTATTTAGCTCATAATAGCAGCAGAGGTTTGTAACACTGTCTATACAATCAGCTTAGAAATACAGTTCACTTCAATCAACCAACATAAAAAAATACATAATTCAAGTCAATGTCTGTCATATTTTAACTTCAGATATTGTTTAATTACATTTTGATTTAGGACATGTGGAGTTTTGATTGAGTTTGGTAAAAAAATAAATTTAAAAAAAGCTATTTTAATAAAGACAAACTCCATAAAAATGTGATATGAAAAGTCATATTACATTTAGAATTATTGAAACTCAATTTTAGAACATTTCATGATGTCAATAATTCCTAGAAATGTCCTAGAAATCCAGAAGGACTTGAAGCACACTTACTAGTACTCAATATCCACTCCTTATACCTGATTATTGATGTAAAAGTCAGAAAACAGGTTAAAAAAAACCCTAAAATATGGACACAAATATTCATATTAAATGTGCAGTCTGATGGTGATGAATGAATTTACACCCAACAAAACAATCACAATCCTGAAGGACTTACTGATCTAAGCGTATATCAAAAGCAGATACAAATTATGTAGTAACTAATTAAGCACATATAGACAATGGAAAGTGTAAATATCCAAATGCCTTCTGTACATATTCCTATGACTGTCAGTGTATTTTATGTAAATTATCTACATTACTAAGTAAAAGTACTTCATTATTGTACTTAAGTAGATTTTTTTTAGGTATCTGTACTTTACTTTAGCATTTATTTTTCTGGCAACTTTTTACTTCCTACATTTTTTTTTTTTTTATAAATATTTGTACTTTATACTCTTTACATTCTCAGAGTAGACTCATTACTTTTACAAACTAAACAGATGTGACAGTATGAAAAATAAGTGGCTTCAGATGAAAAATCAGTGGAGGAGAGAAACTGTGAATTTATATATTATAGTTATATGATTATTATCTCAGGATTTTGAGTCTTTTTCTCATAATTTTGACTTTCTCTTAAAATTATGCATTTTTATCTCATATTTATAACTTCTCTCTTTTTTTAATTCCATGACTTTTTATCTTAATTGTGACTTCTTTTCCCCCAATTTTTCCTAAATTTCCTGCCCATATCCACAAAACTGAGTAACTGTGACTCAATCAAATGCATTATCTAAACAGTAATTAACTTTTAAAGGCTTTATTTTAGATACTTTTGAAACTTTTTTGATTTTATTTTCTGAAGTATCATTGCGTTCATGACAAAAAAAACAGTTTT